>JAWMAG010000006.1:12825000-12837500 GCA_037013455.1 Ceratitis rosa
GAGTGAAAATTTCTGCATTAACAGCTATTTTGATAGGGATTTTTTTGCCTTTCTTGCACTACTCGTTTCTTTTATATTTTTTTTTTGCATGAAATTTGTTGCCTCGCGTCGTTTTAATGCTTTAAAAATTGTTATTTTGGGAAAACTTTTTTCCTTGTTGTTGCTCTAAAAATATTTATTTTATAATTATGTATTACAAAATGTGCAAAATGAGGAAAGTTTCTGCTTTTTATTTCACTTGGACTATTAATATGCCTATAAAGTGTAATTACAGCTGACTGAGTGTAATAAATGTATATATGTATGTAAGCGTACATTAAAAAAAAATCGAAAAAATATCGACTAGCTTACAATGCATTTCATTAATTTAATTTCTCGCACGTTTATCACTATTAA
The DNA here is from genome assembly GCA_037013455.1 of Ceratitis rosa. Taxonomy (NCBI): domain Eukaryota; kingdom Metazoa; phylum Arthropoda; class Insecta; order Diptera; family Tephritidae; genus Ceratitis; species Ceratitis rosa. Next base: position 12,825,397 of record JAWMAG010000006.1, read on the forward strand.
TACATAAAACTATAATAATTTCGTTAAAAAAAATCCAATGAAAAATTAAGTAAAAACCAAAAAAGTGTGGACATGTGATATAAAACACTTGCAAAAGGAAGAGGTGCAGAAGCTGCCAGAAAAAAGAAAAAAAAATAAACAAAAAATAATAAGTACCAATGCAAAGTGAAGAAAGATCACACACGAACTGCCCTTTTTTTGATAACATTTTATAAATCAAAGTTCCTCTTCCAATTTGTGGTGTGCGGTTGGATGTTTTCTCTCTCCCCTCGGTAACCTTTTGCGTATGAATTTTAGACATGTAAGGAAATGCTCGACATAAAACTCCATCAGCCGCACAGAAGTGAGTTGGAAAAAACTGTATAAAAATCAGCTTTTTGAAAAAAAAACTGGCATTCGTCCAAAAATCAACTAAAACAATCGCCTGAATTTTATTAATTTTAATTTAATTTAAGAAATTTTAATTTCAAACATATGGCAACTCTATTCAAACATATTTACAACCGCTATAGTTCATATATTTTCTACTTAAGTTTTTTTCAACATTGTTTAATTTCATGCCTGTACTGTAAGTTTTACTCATTTTATAATTTCTTAATTTAAAAACAGAAATCTGTGGTAACCCTATTGAAAAATTTTTCATTTGAATACTTTTTAACTTTCCTAAAATTTATACTAATATATGATTATTAATAAAATAAAATAAAATAAAAATAAAGAAAGGTGGTAACACTATGCACAAATTTTCCTTTTGAATACTTTTTTTAATTTTCTTAATAAATCATTTAAAATCAACTTTCTTCAAGTTTAAATTAATATTATAAATCTTTTCAAATTTTCTTAAAAAACGAAGAAAGATGGCAACCTTAACTGACAAATTTTTCATTTGAATAAATTTTCGCTTTCTACAAATATATACTAATATTGAATGTCATGTATCTTAAAACTTTTTCTTTTAAACTGAGAAAGGTGGCAACCCTATTCAAATATGTTCCACTTGAATACTTTCTAACTTCCTCTCCAGTTGGTTGATGTTCTCATAATATTAAATGCTCATATCATCACCATCGAGGAAATGCGATCAAGAGACTCCGACGGAGAAGCACTAACATTCACTACGGTGGATGAACTTCTCGCCACAATCCGCATCAAAGTAAAGTTCTTCAATATATATATATATACCTATATATAAATATACCTTTCATGATCATTTGGAGGGTACTTATGAGCTTTGCCCTCGTCCGCGTTCAAAATTGTGATTGAAACCCATAGTGAAGGTATAAACGCTAACCGATGGATCACCGGCTGATCCATTTACATATGGCGGCGAAGAACTGACAAGGAGCATCCATCAGTTCTGTACAAAGTTTGATTACATGAATGCAAGAGTCCTTATATATTCGGTCCATCCCACAATGATCCTCTCAACATCGTTTATGTGCTCCTATCTAGCGTATCATTGATCAGATAATCACCATAAGTCAAACCTTGAAAGAAACCCGTAAGAAGATAATTGGCACACACCACACTTTCATCGATTTTAAAGCCGACATTAACAGCGCAAAACAGGGACTGCGTCTATGCAGCTATATCTGAAGTTGATATCCCGTAAACTGACACTGAACAACATCAAGAGCTCCGTCAAAACCAGGAAAAACCACTCTGAGCCGTGCGACACCAAACGAGATTTCAACCAAGGTGGCCCCTCAACGTGTAACTTCTTTAATCTATTACCAGAGAAAATAATATGAGGTGGAGAGTTCACAACTTTTAAGGCTCTGCTTCCTACAAACTAAATAGGGAAGCAAGGCGTATGGATCAAGCCGAGAATAAGTACAAGACGAAATATATTCAGTCAAACTAAGACTCATATCAAATTCTACGAGTCCATCATCATACCTGACAGAAATGTTTTGGTGGAGATTTTTGGTCCTCTACGTATGGCAGATGGTGAATACCGTAGACAACTATACGATGATATTACCGTAGTTAGCGAATTAAAAGATAGCGGCTATATTGGATAAGTCATGTCGTCCGAAAGGTTGAAAGTACTAGTCCAAGTCATCGCGGTCATCTAAAAAGAGCTCCAGGAAACGAACAGCTACGACGGATTCTGACCAGAGGGCAAGAGGGATTAGATTAGTATGTTTTAAGGGGCATTCAAAGAGAAGGTTAAAGAAGTGCGGGGTCTTATTGCATGAAGAAGATAGGTTTGGTATGATGTGGTTCCAATATAATATCCAGATCATAATTGTACCAGTATCACTGATCTTCCGAGGCGCTTCGAGCTCTTTGTCTGCAATAGAGTTATGGAGGTGTACAGCGGTTATTGTCTATGGTGCTGAATGGAGTTTAGGGGTGCTCTTGGCGTCCAAATCGTAGCAGCATAACTAATAATCGGATTGCCGATTGCTTTGTAAGTTCCAAACAACTTTACTTCATCTTTCCGATACTGCCAGACAACGATTTGTATGTGTTGTAGGTATTTTCGATATGTAGAAAATGTACCGTTCGATACCAAACGAGGTTTCATACAGGGTGACTCTTTATCGTATGATTTCTTTAATTTGATGCTGGAGAAAATTATAAGAGCTGCAGAGCTGTATAAAGATGGAGCAATCTTCTATAAGAGTGTACAGCTGCTGTCGTACGCCGATGATATCGACATTATTGGCCTCAACAACCGCGTCGTTAGTTCTGCTTTCTCCAGACTGGATAAGAAAGAGCGAAGCAAATGAAAGAACACGACGAAATATCTTCTGTCATTAAACAAACAGTCATGGCATTCGCGGCTTGGCTCTCACGTCACTGCTGTCAGTCATAACTTCGAGGTCGTAGATAATTTTGTCTATCTAGGGACCAGCAGTTGCTAATTTTGACTGAGTAGCTAATTGAAAAGTAAAGTTCCCTTCGCGGCGAACGAAAACCAAACTCTACAAGTCGTTCATCATACCCGTACTATTATATGGCGCAGAAGAGTAGACGATGTTGGAAGGATCAGGTGGAGAGAGTGATCTGGTTTCACTTGGTATTTCCAACTGGCGCCAAACAGCGAAAAGAAGGGATGAATATTGATTCGGCTATAATCGCGTAAGCAGTGCCAACGCCAATAAAGAAGAAAAAGAAGAGGAAGAAGAAATTGAAGAGAAGCGAGGAGAGAGTACTTCTCTGTGTAACTTCTTCTTTAATCTTAAGGAAATTAGAACTCTACCGCGACTTGAATTATCAATGTTGGACAATACCACTGAATAGTTGAAGGTGTCAAACGTTTTTGACAGCTCCAGTGTGACAAGCACGATTCACGCAGAGGGCCGGTTTCGTCTAAGGCCATGTATTATCTGGGTGTTTATAGCGGTAGGTGTGGTGAAGAACCTGGCTTCACTTAGTGTATTCAATTGGTATGCTTGTAGGCGATGCCTAGGTCAGTAAAGAAGAAGGAAGAGGTTTGGGATTGATTTTTAAAGTTAAAATAAAAATAATTATTTTGTTTCAGCAAGAATTGCGGTCACAGACCTCTTAGCTTTAAGCTCTTCTTTTGTTATGCACGCATATTTGCATCTGCTTGACACAACAAATTACAAATTTCACACTCGAATTCATTTAAATCCAACAAAATGTTAAGCATTCAAGCAAATCCACGCTCAGTCGCCACAATTTAACCCCAGACAAGTAGAGAGTCAACTGCAAAATAATTAACAAATCCAACGAAAATAATTCGCACGCTTTGAAGTGCAAAAAAAAAAAAATTCCCGAAAAGCAGAAAATTTCTACGAAATACAATAACAACAAGACAACAACAGTGGCAACAGTTCAATGCACAAAAGAGCCCGAAATGTGAAGAGTTCAAATGACTAAATGGCTAATTAACCCACCATACAAACGAATTGTGGCGCTTGCATTTTGTTTTTGTGTATATACACGTATGTATGTATGTATATTTGTGCGAATATTGGCCAAAGAGGAAAATGTAAAATAATATGCAATGAAATACATATATATATGTGTGTGTGTGTGTGTGTGTGTGTGTGTGTGTGTGTGGGGAAGCGCGTTGCAAATGAAATTGTAGGGAAAACAATAGACCAAAATGGCCTGCCACTCAGCAGAGGAAGAAGCCACAGCGACGAAAATGTGTGGTGAAAAAAAGTCAAATACTACAATAACAACTAAAATAACAACAACAAAGCGCTGTTACTGATGTTAAACGTCACAACTTTCGGTTAAATTGATTACAGTCGGGTCGAATGGCAGCAGCAGTAGTAGCAGTAGCAACAAAAAGAAAAAATAAAGCAAAAAAAAAAAAACAAAAAAGCAGCAACAAAAAATTCAAAATGTAAAACAATGAAGTCGTCGTCGGTGTTGGCGGCAACAAAATATGGATTTTACTTTTTCCCTATTCATATGTAGGTATTTATAAAGGGTGTTTATTTAGGCATGTTGTTTTCAAGCAAGAACTTTATTTTAAGAGAGGGCTGGCTCCCCATCCACCGAGAGAGACAATTTACTCTTCCAAGGCGTCAATCACATCGGCCCTCTGTGCGTATGCGACTTCACATCACATAACCACACATCCCCAGTGGTTTAAGTGCCCTTCATTAAATTGGCTGCCTCGTTGGATGTATGGAATATAGCGCCATCCTGTTGAAACCAAAGCTCGTCCATAACAACATCCACGAATTGAGTCACGAAAAACTATTAATCAGTCATGGCTTCCCCACTGGTTGTAGCCTTACGGACGGCCCAATTTTTGAAGAAATATAGACCCATGATTCCCTCTACCCATGGATCACACTAAATAGTGACTTTTTGAGGATGTGACGGCTTCTCATCTTTGTATCCGCGCAAAACCTAACCTATATGGCCAGGTAAATTGACGTTAAGCAACACTAAAAGCTCCGTCAGGATCGGGAGGGACCCCTCAGAGTTGTTCGATACTAAACGAGGTCCCAGACAGTGTGATTACTTATGGTGTGACTTCTTTAATTTATTGCTGGAGAACATAATAATAGTTACAGAGCTGAATAGAGAAGGTAAAATTTTCTATAAGAGTGTACAGCTGCTGGCGTGAGCCGATGATACCGGCTTTATTGGCCTCAACAACCGTGCCGTGAGTTCTGCTTTTTCCAGACTTGATAAAGAAGCGAAGGATATGAGTCTGATAGTAAACTAGGGCAAGACGAAATATCTCTTGCCATCAAACAAACAGTCATGGCATTTGCGACTTGGCACCCACGTCACTGTTGACAGTCTTAACTTTGAAGTCGTAGATAACTTCGTCTATCTTGTTACTTTGGATTGAGTAGACAATGGAGAAGTAAAGTCTTCTTTAGACGAACGAATACTGAAGTCTACAAGTCGCTCATCACACCCGCCCTACTATATGGTGCGGAGGCAGGGACGATGACAACATCTGATGAGTCGACGTTAGGAGTTTTCGAGAGAAAGATTTTGCGTAAGATTTGTGGTCCTATACGAGTTGGGAACGGCGAATACCTCAGCCGATGAAATGATGAGCTGCATTAGATATACGGATTAGAATACTTCAGCTTTTTGGAAAGCAAAAGAAGATGAAAACCCCTACTCCGTTGGGAAAACCAGGTAGAGATGGACTTGGATGTACTTGGTAACTCCAATTGGCGCCAATATGCGACAATAAGGGATGAATGGCGCATTCTTATAAATTCGGCTATGTTGTTATTGTTGTTGTTGTAGTAGCGGCTGGCTAACCCCGCTTAGGGCAGGCTTTGTTAATCTAAGTCGCCGAGGTCATCTAAAGGGCGGTCCAGGAAAGGTGCTGTTTCGACTGGATTGAACCAAAGGTAGAGGGGGGTTAGATGATTCGGTTTAAGGTGGCATGTGAAGAGGTAGTTAGTGTCGTGCGGAGACTCTCCACATGCAGGGCGTACAGGATTGGGTATGCTGGGGTCGAGTCTGGATAAGTAGGATTTTATTCTACTACAGTATCCAGATCTAAGTTGTGCCAGGGTCACGTGGGTCTCTCGAGGCAGTTCGAGCTCGTTGTCTGCAATGGGTGGTGATTTTTCTCCGAGCACGCCATTCACGGGAAGGGAGCCTTAGAAGGTGTTAACTGACTCCTGGTGAATGACGTTTAGTGCTTGTTGGTACACCGTCCTGTCCAGCGGTTGTTGCACGTGTTGCTGGATGGTGCTCTTTAAGTCGAGTACTCCCTTTCTGATGTGCCTTGGTGGAAGTTCGGCGCCCAGATCGGTGCAGCATAGTTTACGACTATAATCGCGTAAGCGTCTGTCTACTCAAGTGAAGAAGAACAAGAAGATGGCTTCAATATAAAGTATTGTAATTAGATTATTATAACTCTTAAACCGATGGAAAAAGTTTTCTTGTGAAAATCGTGAGATGAATACCCTCATTTTGGGCCCATTCACCGAACACGCGCTTGTTATCCGTTCAGGTTAGATTCTTTCACAAGTAAGATTTTGTAAGGTCCCAAACTAAGATCTTTCCGCAAAAACTTCCACAAAGCCGATGGGCTCAGCTCCACTTGCTGCGGCCGATGGCAGATGGACTCATTCGAGTATTCTTCGATACTCTGCTCCACAGCAGCAATAGTGTCTGCGGTGCGCACTGTACGGTGTCTCGGAGGATGCGTATTATGCAGTAGAGTAAACGGGTGAAAAACGGAGACCTTGTTTTAAGTAATATAAAATCTGTTCGTTATAAAATGGTAAGTCAAACTGTGTATAAATCAAGCTGACGGCTGTCAAAAAGCTAAATTCCGAAAGAAGTATTGCCTCATTGGACACCACATGTTTAAGAAAAAAAACACCCTTTATGTCTACAACCCTATGTATATGTATGCATGCTGCTGCTGCTGCAACTATGTAATCGTTGCTATTGTTTTTAATGGCGCCCAAGTGGCATTACGGCGTCGCGGCGCTTCACACATGCATACGCGCAACTATGCATTTATATATTTTGGTACCTACATACATACATACACACATACATAATCACCAAACCATTTTTTACCAACGTGTGTGTACGTGCGTGTATTTGGCCAATGAACCTTGGCATGACTCGCTTGCTGGCAACACAATACCAAGCGCCAACTTGCACTTTCCAACCGAATGACAGTGAAAGAGGCACAAAAAAAAAGAAAAAAAAAAACTAAAACAACAACACAAACTAAAAGCTCACAAAAGTCGCAAGCATACATACGTACATATGTATATATGTTATGCATAATAATAAAAAAGAAAAACAAAAATTCACTAAAAACCTATGAATGAATGAATAAATGAATCAGTTGTTGCTATTGGTGTTGTTGGTGTGTAGTAAGCATTGTATAGTAGGGTTAATTTTGTTTATGTGGGTGTGCAAGCATAATGAAGTTGCACATGATATTATCCAGCTGTAATACACTGGTCTACAATGACTTAACTAAAAATACATTTTGATTAATCAACGAGAAAAATGGAATTTTCTGTAATATTTTATCGCGGAAGGAGGGTGTGACAGCTTGAAATAGAAATAGCATATGAAATTGGAGCCAGGAGAAGAAAAATATGAGACAGGTGTGTTAGTTGAAATTTGCCGGTTTTTTCGATAAAGAAAACACTTAATTTTCAGAGGAATCTCAAAATTTTTTTATTCAAAATATTGACCATTGGTTTCTACACATTTCGCCCAACTCTCAGGCAAATTATGGATACCATTCCAAAAAAAAATTTTTCTCTTTCGAGGCAAACCATTCGAAGAGCCATTTTTCGACTTCTTCAAAATTAGCGAAGCATTGCTCTGCAAGGAAGTGTCCCATCGATGCGAAAAGGTGATAGTCGGACGGGGCGAGGTCTGGAGAGTTCGGCGGGTGCGATATTATTTCCCAATTAAGTGTTTTTAATGTGTCTTTCACCAGTTTAGCGGTATGAGACGACGCGTTGTCATGTTGCAAGATAACTTTGCCATGTCTTCGGGCCCATTCCGACCGTTTTTCGATCAACGCATGATTCAAATTACTCCTCGAGTCACATGTTGTGTTTTTTCCAATTTTTGTTGCTATATGTGTCTGTCAAATCGAAATCACCACTTTTAAATTGACGAAACTATGTTTCACATGTTCTAATCATTAGAGCATGTTCACCGCAAGTTTCTACTAGCAACCGGTGGGCTTCAGCTGCTTTTTTCTTTTGCTGAAATAAGAAAAGCAACGAATGCCGCAAATGCGATTTACTTGGAAAGAAACTCGACATATTCACTGAGGTAAACAAATATGACGCTATTATTTTGGCGGAATGTGACTTGCGTATTTTTGTAGGTTAATGTCAATAGAAAAAAATTACATACATGCCAAATCATAGAAATTTATACATATTGTTAGCGACATCTACTAGTAAAACCGGCACACTTCAACAAACACACCTGGTATGTTTCATGTTGACTTTATTCCCAAATGTGGAAAGGTGTCTCTTGACAAACCGAAGGATTTTAGACCCATAAGTCTGACATCATTTCTACTTAAGGTAGCGGAAAGACTGATTGAGATTCACATCGATCAAAGAATACAACCTAGTTGCTTTCCTGGATATTGAGTGTGTCTTCAATAATACAGCACCAAATGCAGTTATTTCTGCACTGACTTGCCTGGGTGTCAACCGCCGAGTGATTTCTTTTATACACCAAATGCTCAGATGCAGGGTTGTACAATAAGATCTGAGATTACAGGCGTGCCGGCATTTAGGTATGTGAGCAGATCTATGGATCTTGGCAGTTAGGAGGAGGGAGGCTACAGGGTCATAGCGTATGCGGTCGAACTGGCGGTTATTGTGAATGACAAATTCAAACTAACTCAAAGCGATATTATGCAAAGCGGGCTGAGAAGGATACCAAAGTGGTTCGTTGATGATGGACTGGGCATTAACACACAGAAACTCCCAAGCTTACAACACCCACTATCTCAGGAACGGAACTGCGCTTTGCTGAGTCTGTGAAATACCTGGGACTCATGGGACTGGGACAGGAAATTAAGCTGGTCACAGAATTTAGAGGAAAGGTTGTGAAAAGCGTCCATTGCGCTCTACACCTGCAAGGGAGCGTTAGGCCGGAAATGGGGCATATCACCCAAAATGGTACATCAATAGTTAATAGGAGAAGATTTTTACCAAGGAAAACTTAACTTTATCTCGGCAAGTGAACCAAAGACCGATTTATTCAAGAAAATCTTGGTTATTATTGAGTTGAGTTGAGTTGATGCGGCTGCTGGTTACCCCAGCACACTTAGGCCAACAGGCCCATTGTGACACTGAGGCCAACTCAGCGAGACAGTCGAAGAAGTGTTTCCCAAGAAACTTGTGTCGCCCGGATGTCAAGGCAGGACAGTGGCAGAGGTAGTGCTCGATGGTCTCTTCCTCTTCTTCGCCCCTACAACCGCGGCGGAAATCGTTAGAGTAATATCCCATCCTATTCCTGTGGAGCCCCATTAAACAGTGTCCAGTTATCATACCAGTCGTTATGCGTCCACTTCGGCCACAGCTGTCTGGTCAAGTTGCACGTGAACTCGTTCAACCATCTTGAGTCAGCTTCCCTGGTGAAAGACAGTTTAAGCATGTACTTGGCCGTGGACAGAGGTGATAGAAGCGTTCCTTCCTTTGCTAGTGGGCCTGTCGTCATAAATTGCGATAAAATCATAGAAATAGTGGAAACAGACCGTGAGCATTGCTGAGGAACTAAAGATAAGCCAGAAACCCGTTTGGAACCATTTGCGTAACCTTGGATTCAAAAAGAAGCTCGATGTTTGGGTGCCACACGAACTAACGCAAAAAACATGATGGACCGAATTTCCATCTGCGAATCGCCGCTGAATCCCAACAAAATCGACCCATTTCTGAAGCGTTTGGTGACTGGCGATGAAAAGTGGATCACCTACGATAACGTCAAGCGAAATCGGTCGTGGTCGAAACGTGGTGAGCCAGCGGAAATGGTGACCAAGCCAGGATTGACGGCCAGGAAGATATTGCTGTGTGTCTGGTGGGATTGGCAAGAAATCATCTACTACGAGCTGCTCCCCTGTGACCATACGCTCAATTCGCCCCCCCACTGTCAACAACTGGACCGCTTGAAGGCAGCACTATCAGGACAACGCCAGGCCACACACGTCTTTGGTGACACGCCAGAAGCTCCAGGAGCTTGGATGGGAGGTCCTAATGCACCCACCTTATAGTGCGGACCTGCCACCAGGTGATAACCATCTTTTCCTGTCCATGGCGAACGCGCTTAATGGTGAGAAGTTGGCCTCAAGAGAGGTCTGTGAAAATTGGCCCTCCGAATTTTTTGGCATCTCATGGCAACAAGTTTACGAACAAACCGGCGCATATTTGACTTAAATCGGACAAATGTACACAAAGTTATCAAATTGTGAAAAATCAATAAAAAAAACCGAACGAACCTTTTACTTGACCTAATATATATGACTGATTTGTTCAGATTTGATATTTCGGGTCAAAAATATGTCAAAAAATTATTTATAAGTGCGAGATTTAGTATTCTACGCAGGTATAGAGAAGTAAATGTGGATATCGAAAATAATCGAAATCGGGAGATTACAATACAACCGTTAGACATTTACTCTGATAACCATCAAAATCGATTTTTGCATTTTAAAAAAAATTTGCTAAACTCTTGAAAGCTATAAAGCCTCGGCCTGACTGAAGACAGCACTTCATTCTTGTTTTATAGCATTTACATGCGCAATTAAGAATTTAATTTTAAGGTAACAAAACAGAAAAGTAGAAAAAGAGTTGCTGAAATGTAAAAGTTGGTGAATAACTGAACATAAATCAAAAAAACAAAAAAAAAAAGAAACAAAAAAAATGTATACTAAAGTGGCGTACAAAACTTTCGTATGAATGGCAAATTAAATAAGACAAATGCGCGGTAGTTAAGTGAAAAGTTCGTTGAAAAGTCGTTGAAGTGGCTTTTGAGTTGCATTTATGAACACGAAAGTTTTGGCTATTAAATTTTTCACTTAAATGAATTTAAGAAAGAGTATTTTTTAAACAAAATTTTATGCCATTTGCATTGCTTTATTTGTGCTTATTATGTGAATGATTTAATGATTTATTTATTTTATTTTTTTATTTAATTTAACTACCTTAATATTCTACAAACTACTTTTGTATGTATGCATGCTCGTGTATGTGTGTGTGCGCACGAAATAATTTCGAAATTAGAGCCAATTTCAACTCACTCCACTAGCCACAATTTAGTTAGTTACATATTTATTTAGTGATTTACCACTCATTTCAATTTGTTTGCCGTTTTGGTTTTATTTTCATTACCATTTTCATGTCACTTGTCATTCGCTCGCTATTTACCGCCACCACCACCACCACCACCACCGACGTCGTCACACGCCTGCTGCACACCACTGCTATTTCGTCACGAAAGTCAACGAGAAAAACTTTCACTTGAATTAAAATGTCGCCTGATGCTCATCAGCTAAGTGCCGCTGAGAGTTATTTTTTTTTTTAGTGTTTTTTAACTAAGTTTGTTTTTTTTTTGGTTTTTTTATTTTTATTTTTTTTTGTTTTTATTTTTATTTTTTCAATTTGCGCTGATTTTCTTCTTCTTCATGTTTTTTTTTTTTTGTTGCAATTTTTCTCATGACCATGTTTGCACTGTAATTTAGTTGTTGCAACAAGAGACTTTGCTGCACTTATATACATATAAACATACTTGCATATAGGTATACATGTATGGGTATATGTATGTGTATGTATGTTTGTGTTTGTGGCGAAGTGGTTGCTTTTGAAAGTCGATACAATTGACAGCTGACAAGCGCCACAGCAATGGGCGGCGGCGGCGGGTTGAAGGCGGTGCATGGAAAAATCTGTACAAAGCCAAAGTTATTAACGAGTTACCTTGGTGACCATGAAGCTGCAGTTTGTGTGTATGTACATATAGTTGCTGCTGCTGCTGCTGCTGCTGCTCCTCAATTGTCATAGTTACTAATCTTATGTTGCTTGTATGTACTTGTATGTATGTCTCAATTTTTATTTTTTCTACTTTGTATTTTCATACTCAAGTCTATACATAGCAACCAATTACTAACAAGCGCCGTCCACGCTGAAGCT
>JAWMAG010000006.1:12845000-12870000 GCA_037013455.1 Ceratitis rosa
GCTGCTGCAAACAAACTGGTTGACGGATCGCGCTGATACTTGGCATAGTATTTAAGAACAGTGTTACCAACTTAACACAAAAAAGCTGCAGAATATTTAGCGCGGGCAGTTTAAATGACAATTTCCGGAAACTTTCTGGTCTTAATGTGTAAGTACCAGAAGGAGAACAGATCAACCCATCGAAATTTATACCAATGAGCTCAGAATGACGATATAAGTTGATTTAGCCATGTACATCTGTCCGTCTGCCCGTCACTTGATAAGAAAATGTGTTTTTATATTGTGCCAATCATTTGATTGGTCAGATCGGATCACCATAACATATAGTCCCCATACCACCCGACAAAGAAGCATCTAAGAGCACGATACATTCGTATCTACAAATTGGCACCGAAAATCTTCGAAATCGGAGGATTATATCTTATAGTAACCAATTTGTTTGTTTTCTTTTTCCGGGATTCCAAGATTGGTTTCACACACTCTCTCTCCCTTTGAACTCTTATTGAAATTCTTGGACATTTTTCCAAGCATCACAGCTACAAAGTACTCATTTGCTTTTATGTGCCTCCAAAGCAAACTTTCCATTTCGTAAGTGAAAAGCAAAAAAAACAACGAAAAAAAAATTAAAATGAAGCATAATAGAATAATGACAAAAAAAGCAAAAACAAAAGTAATAAAGAAAAAAAATTCACATTTGGAAAAAATATGCTTTTGTAACACAAAAGTGTTCATTAAAAAGAGATACGCGTTGAGTGCAGTAAATAATAGCAACAACAATAACACAAACCAACAACACCAAATGACATATTGTTGCCATTTGCATGACAAAACAAAAAAAAAAAAAAGAAAACGAGAAAAACGCTTCAGCAGAACAATAAAAATGAAATGACAGAGTCAGATAATTGCCAACATTCAAATTTATGTGCAACATTGGAGCATAAATGCTATATGTATGTACATTAGTAAGGCACAATATAAGAGTATATGTAAGTATATACATACAGCCTTGGCCAAAAGTATTAGGCACCCCACTAAAATACAAGTATTCTCAAATGTGGCTCTCAAAGTTACCACTTCTTTTTGTAAATGTCTTACATGGGTGTTTAACTGTTGATTAAACGAATAAATTGTGTAATATTAAAAGTCATAACACTCTGGGTAAGCTAAACCTAAAAATTGTCATTTTTAAGAAATTCATAAAATATTTTCGCATTTAAAATTTGAAAGTGAAAGTGTAAATTACATTTAGTGAAAAGTTAACAATCTTATAAAAACAGTTCATATTTACCGGAATGCCTAAAAAAAGAAAAAAGTGAAATTAGTTACGATGATAGAGTTAGAATTCCAGTTCCAAGTGAAGAAGGTATGACTCAGGTTGAGATTGCCAATTTGGTGGGATGTTCGCGGTGCGCGGTCCAATGTACTATCAGGCGATTTGTGAAGACGAAATCCTACAATAATAAATCTAAAAGTGGAAAAAGCATCTAACCAGTAAACGGGAAGACCGAATACTTATACGCGAGTCTCTCAAGGATCGCGAAAAATCTTCTTCTGCCCTTTCGGATGAATTTAGTAAACAAGTTAGTGCTCGAACAGCTAGAAGCAGACTTCTAGAAGCAGGTCTAAATGGATGCAAAGCCCGAAAGAAACCGTGGCTCTCAGAAGAGAATATCAAAAATCGTTTGGAATGGGCTCGCCGATACCAACATTTCACGGAAGAAGATTGGTCGAATGTTCTGTGGTCTGATGTATCAAACTTCGAGGTAAGCTTAGCTAAGATCGCCTTAAAGTATTAACAGCCATAGCTTCTTACCCTAGAGCAATCTTGAAGACATATTACAAATCTTATGAAAACATTATTTTTTCTTTTCTACAGATATTTGGAACACCTGGTGTGACATTTGTGAGGCGACGGGTTGGGGAAGAATATCATCCAGATTGCGTGGTAACCATTGTTAAGCATGGAGGTGGCAGGGTTATGATCTGGGGCCGCATGGCTGCTGATGGTGTCGGCGAAATGTTCGTTTGCAAGGGTCGCATGGACAGTCAAAAGTACATACATGTAATGGAAGCTGTTCTTCTGCCTTCGTTAACGCGCATTTTCGGTGATACTAATTTAGACGGGGTTCAATTTCAGCAAGACAATGCTCCTGGTCACAAATCAGCGACTACGATGCGTTGGTTTAGAGATAACAACATTGTTTTGTTAGATTGGCCTGCACAGTCTCCAGATCTTAATCCCATTGAGCACATGTGGGCTATTTTAAAACGCAAGATTAAGGAAAACAGTATAACATCAAAAACTGCCTTAAAGAATGCCTTAATTAACGAGTGGTACGCTATAAGTGCGGACGAATGTGCAAAGCTTGTACGCAGCATGCCTAAGAGAATTGCTGCCGTTATTAAGTCGAAGGGTGGACCTACTAAATATTAATGTTATTATCACTAATTCATTGTATTTTCACTGTTTTACTAATAAAACTTCATTCATTCACTTGTTAAAACAAAAAACTCAGTAATTAGTGTGGTGTCTAATACTTTTGGCCAAGGCTGTATGTCAACTTTCGCAGTACCAACAATAAACTCATAAACTAGAATTGGACGAAGTAAGAGCCAACGCTGACGAGAAAAACCACGACCAGCAACAACACCAACGAATGCATTTCGCCACAGATGCTTGATTGAGCGAGTGGCAAGCAATGCGACAGTTAAAATGCATTTAAAATTAAATACATTAAGTAAGAAATGAATTTTTAAGGCACCGCACGACTACTAGAAGTAGCACTGCACTGTACATAAGTACCAAGTAGGAAAAATTAGTTTGATTCCATGGATAACAAAGGAACGCTAGATATTTAGGTTATGGCATTTCCTACAGTTGACAGTGGTGCCACTCTGTAAGGATTGCTGTTGAGCTTTTTTGCCTGGGTTTCAAATAAGCATTAGTTCGATAAATGTGGAACGGATTAATAGATCTGCTTTACTTTCGGAATTAAATAAATCTTATCTTTTGTTGGACCGGAGGCCTTTTAGTCCAAGTTAAGCCGATGGCGATGTACTTCGTACCGTACAGTGCGCACCGCCGTAGACGTCATTGCTGCTGTGGAGCAAAGTATTTAAAGAAGACCCGAATGAGTCCATACACTATATGGAAGATATTCTTACCTTTATAAAGTATAGCTAAATTCTTGGGCGTAACATTAAATTACACGCATATTATTTCTTCTTGAAAACCACCCTTTGTTTAACTATACGTTCCGTACAAGGTAAATTTTTAACTGGTTTCTTTTTCACAGCGTCTAGATAGAATTTCATTTTTGGTGTTGGTTTTAATCATCATCATCAAATAATGTCCATTTTTCCAAAATATACATCAGCATCATACTAGTGTAATACCAGTTCTCTTATGAATATTGAAAACTCACTCCGGAAAAATTAGTTTAGATAAGGAACGTACAACAACTCAGCGTTAAGCAGATATGGCTTCATCTTTTCATTCTATGATCACTATATTTATTTTGAAACTTCAGGTCGGGTTGCTCACTTACGAGCTCATCCATAGCGCTCTATGTGATATCAGTAATTATTGTATTAGACGAAAAATTGATAAAAAAGGAAGCAATTCACAGATCCCCTCTTCCGCTCAAGTCTCTAAAGGTTTTCACCCACAGATACTCCAATCTACTCCTCCAAACCTTAATGCTTCCAGTCCTACTATGCATTTAGTATCACTTTGTTTGCAGTCAATTCAGACTTTAAAGTCGTTTGACCATATTTCCCCCTACCCTTTATATTCTCTTATAAAACCCACTATTCATTGCCCGTGATGAGTCGCTGCAGAAAGGTTCGATAGTTCTGCGTTTCAGAAGAGTTTCACTGATGGTGATTCGCGCAATAAAAATTGTTTGCATTCATTCATGTGGCCTAGAGCTTGATTGCCCCAGAGGAGAGGTTATAGGATCTTAAATGCTCCTACCACTTTACGCCGAATCTCCTTATTGAGATCCCTGATAAGGTGATAGAGAACAATCTCATATTTCTATGAGAAAAGAGAACAATCATTTTTGAATTTTTGAATTTTTGAATTTCGCAACACAAACTTAGGCAGAACACGTTCTGGATTAGTGTAGGATTTTTTTAAGCAATTTTTTTTGAAAGGGAAGGAAATAATGTACTATATTTAAACTTCAAAAAAAAAACAATTTTTGGTATAAAAAATATTGAAATTTGCCAATATTGTGATGAGTCTTCTCAAACGTCTGCAGTCTGAACTCGTGAAACGGTGCCACTGATGGAGTTTTTTTTTCTCTTTTTCTCTTTTTAATCTGATGAGTGTCTCTTCTATATGAACTAAGAAAAATACTGAAGAAGTTGAAAAATTCTAAATTTTTTCATAGTTTGAAAGGGGAATTCACTTTTTGAAGAAAAAATTCACTTCAAGTTGCAAAAAAAAAAATAGTTTGAATAATACTTTTGTCAACTTTTTTAGTTCAAATAAAAGATAATTTAATACTGAAGCTACCATAAATTACTTTGATTTTCGATCGGACATATATTTTTTTGTTGTCACCAGCATCGTTTTTTAAGACTTGTAAAAATGAAAACGCGAGAAAATGCGCTTCAAAGTCCTGCCTGAGCCTTCGAACCTGCTCGACGCTCGGCCACTAAAACTGCTCTAGCTTCTAAAATATGTCGAATTGGCCACTAAAATTTTGAAAAAATATTCTTGTATAATTTTAGAATAGATTTAAAGGAAAAAAAATGCATTTTTTGAAGCATCTAAAAGAGGCAGTAGTCTGGCCTGGCTTTTTCAATAGACTCCAAACTACCACATGCATGATACCTAAACCCTAGACCTTCCTCGCCTGACAACTTGCACGCCATCCTTGCTCCACTAGTTGCTAAATTTCATCAGCTTTTAGAATATCTTCCCGACCAGTACTAGTTGCATCTTTGATATCTAAACGATTTATAAAGCTGTCCTCAGTAAAAAGGTGCATAAAATTTCAGCTTTCAAACAGTGTTGGCCGTTCCAAGAGTTAAAGTATCCAATATTTCCTGCCTAGAAATTACAATATATCTTTTTTTAAGATATTGTCATTTAATTGTCTGTAGTACTGTGTAATTTTTCCTACAGGGCACTCATACCATAAGCACATAAAGCGTATGCTTCTCTGTCGACACACACTTTCACTTCATAAGCATAAATCTTCTTAAACGATTATAAATTGTTTAATTTTTCTTTTTTTTCCTTCTGACTGTTGTGTGGTGTATGCATATAAAAAATACAAAATTAATTAAAATATATGGAAGTATGTTATTTAGCTCTACAAATCAATGCATTTCCATATGCATGCAGATATGTATATGTTATTTATATATGTATATGCACATAATAATTTATAAATTGAATGCAACATTTTCGAAAATATTTTATAACAATATTTCTTTGTGAGCACATATGTATGTTGTAGTATTTCCATAAACAAATAGACACAAAGTGATGACATATTTGACTTCTTCATAAATCTATTTCAATGGGCATTAAATTAAAATCTTAGCAATTTCCGTTTATCTGGCATTAATTGAATTTAAAGTGAATATAAATTTGTTTGCATGAATCAGTGCATGAATGTGTATTTTTTATCTATTTTATCTATTTATGTACATATATAAGTGGGGATTAACAAAAGTTCAGTCAGTTGATGACTTTTAATTTCTTTTTTTTTAATCTAAAATTACCAAATCCTTTGCGATTACTTTATTAGTCTTCCTTCCAAATTTTAGAACAATCGGTTAAAATGGAGATGAGAAAACGCAAAATAGCTGAGGATAGGTCAGACGAAATTCCACCACCAAACAGAAATTCACCATGTGATTCGGTATTCGGTTTTCGGCGTAATTTACAGCCAATACAAATATTCAGTGAATGTCAAATTGCATATGGAATGATTGGACCGTTTTTAAAGACTATTTCTAAGTGGTACCGAAGATTTCAGACCGGACATTTTTCTGTAGAGGACGATCCGAGAGTAAGTCGACCAAAATCTTCCACTGATGACGTCACTGTAGCTCTGGTGAAGTCCAAAATTGACGAAGATGCACGATTATCACAAGAAATGATTGCCAATGAATTAAGTAATTATCTGGGATACACGAAGAAATCTGCTCGATGGATACCACAAATTTTAAATGAGGCCAAAAAAGAGACTCGAGTGCATTTTGCTCAATTTTTGGTTATTTCCAAAAATTAAAAAAAATTTAAAAGGAAAGGTCTTTAATAGCAACGAGAAGATAATTAAGGCGGTTAATGCTGAACTTGATAACCTCAAAAAGCAAGATTTTGAAGACTGTTTTCAGAAGTGGATCTAAAGGTTTAAGAAATGCACTGAAATCAATGGCGATTATGTAGAAAATAAAAGGAGAAAGATTACAAATAAATACAGCAAGAATTTTTAACTTTTTTCGGGTCAACTTACCGCACCTTTGTTAATCCCCTCGTACATATACTATACGAATATATAGAAAAGTAAATTTCAAATATTTTGTTTTCATTGAGGCAATTGATTTTTAATTTATGCCATGAATTTACAGGTGTTGAAGCTAAGAAGACAACCAGTGTAGCTACACATACTCGTACATATAGATTTCTGAGTCAGTTTTCATCTGTCTTATAGATTTATGCATGAATAAATATTTTGTGCAAAAATACACTTGCATGCGAACATATTTAGAATATGTTAATCTTTAGACTTTGTACTTCTCGAGTTTAACTGAGTAATACGAGGGTTACGTATAATATTTTGGGATTTGGCAACCCTGGTGTAGCAATCTGGCAATTGGCAATCTTATTGTAAAGTCTGATATTTTTAATGTTATACATACTCGGAACATTTTGATATATGTGGGTTATTTGTGTTAGTTTCGGTAACTTAAAATATTCACCTCGGTCAAAAATTGGATTTAAATCACAAACATTTTCGTTCTATTATTTTTTACAACTTTCGACGTGGGTTAACTCTGCAACAGTGCTTGGGTGAACTTGATTCATTTTTTGGTGATGAAGCTTTATCCAGGAGCAGTGTTTTCTGATGCTTTGTTGAATTCCATCGAAATCGTGGATCACTCCCAAATGATTTTCGAGAAGGTCGTCCAACTTCAGCTGTTTTTTCCGAGAACTATTGATGATCGTCGCAAAGTGATATTGCAAGATCGTCATTGGATCCCACACAATTGGTCGATCGTTCAAAAAAAGGCTCTTTTCGATTGGTCGAGAGAAATGTTATATGCATTAGGAACTCCCATCCGAGCTTCTAAAGCTTCTGGCGCGTCACCAAAGACATGTGTGGCTTGACGTTGTCCTGATGGAACACAATTGGGCCTATGTTGATCAAAGATGAGTGCTGCCTTCAAGCGGTCCAGTTGTTGGCAGTAGAGGGCCGAATTTAGCGTTTGGCCATAGGTGAGCAGCTCGTAGTAGATGATTCCTTGTCAATCTCACCAAACACACAGCAAACCCTTGCTGGCCGTCAATCTTGGCTTGGCCACCGTTTCCGCTGGCTCACCGCGTTTCGACTGCGACCGATTACGCTTGACGTTGTTGGCCACATTTCATCGCCAATCACCAAACGTTTCAGAAATGGGTCGATTTTGTGGCGATTCAGCATGGAATCAGAGAATAGTAAAAATTCTTATGAGAGGTTTATGAGAATGATATGCTATAATGTAGGACCAAATTTTTTGTTAAGTTTTATTAAAAAGAAACATTTTCTGAGAAGAAAATAGTTACTCCCTCTATGCATTACTGATTTAAGTAGAGTTGATGCGGCTGCTGGGTATTAACAGGTCCATTCTGATACTGCTGTGAGGCTTCTGTCTTCATCTTCTCAAATGATCGAACCATTTCGTGTGCCTTATAAAAGCTGAAGCTAGCTCAGTGAGATACTCGAAGAAGTGTTTCTCGAGGAACTTCTGTCGCGCAGATGTCATACACTTAAAGCATATTTCTCACTTTTTCCTTCATGCTCTGCGCACCAGCTATTTTGTGCTTACATGCTACTTAAGAGTGCAGAAGGTTAGCTGCTATTTTATGTTATCAACTGTCTTTTTTTCTTTCCTGCTACTTAAGATATCCATCAGTTTGCAATAAGCTTCAAGGAAGAGATGTACTTATACACGTATACTTATACATATGTACATATGATGGATGTCTGCTGCACTCTACATTTGCTGTAAATTCAAATATTGCCTTAAGTACAAGCATAAGACATATACCATATAGGTATATGAGTACATATGTATATTTGCATGCATTTGTCTACCTCATTGTGAGCATAGCACTAAGCCTCGTGCCAGCTTTTTACACGCTCGTACATACATATAGGTGAAGGTATATACCTATGTATGTACACTCCTACAGACATACAATGAGCATATTTTGTTTGCAAATTTTTTTTGTGTTTTTTTTTTTGCTTTGCTTTGTTTCGTTTTTTATTACCTTTTCGCATCTTTGCGAGAATTATGCTTCCTGGTTGTCGGTTGGTCCATTTACATGAAAAGCATTAAATCTTTTGCGCTACTGATTTTATATACATATATGTATGTAATATGTAAGTAGTTGAAATGTTAAAGAGCTTAAGTGATAATTTTCAAATTTCGGAAGAGGCATCAGAAAATAAATATAAAAATATTAGATTATACATAAAATCATAAATATAAAATTTGTAAAAAATTAAAAAAAATTGTTATAACCTACAAATATGTATAAATTTTGTGGAATAAATAAAAAAAATTACAAAACTACACAGATAAAAATATAATAAACACAAAAAACCATAAAAAAAACATTTTAAAAAACGTAGGGAAAACATATTTTAAATAGACCTATAAAAAAATGTATTAAAATTATTTAAAAAAAAAATTAAATGAAAGCTTTCTTTGGAAAATTTTTCATTGAACAGAAAAATGTTATAGTTAAAAAGGTTAACTAAAATATAATTAAAACTACGTACTGTAGAGTACTCTTACGAGTATATTTTAAAAAAGTTTTAATGTAATTAATTTAAATAATTAAATAAAAAAATAAAAAATATATTAAATAGAAAAAATGTATTAACAGTTTTTAATAAAAAATTTAATAAAGGCCAACAACACTTTTACATAATATTTCATTGATCAAAAAATATATAAATTTCAAAAAACTGACTCAAAATATATCGCAAACTGTAGAGTATTTTAATAAAAAATCTATAATTTAAGCATTATAAATAAGTAAATAAAAGTAATACTTCTAAAATAACATTTTATGGGAACTACAGAAAAAACGTATTAGAATTATTTAATAAAAAATTAACCAATCTTATTTTTTTAAACCTTCATTGAACAGAAAGAGTAAGAAAAATTAAGAATTTTAAAAAATTAATTGAAAAAAAAAAAAATGATTTAATTATTTCAAATAAATAATTATAAATAATAATTATAATATAAAATATTGTGGGTGCTTTAGAAAAACGTTTTAAAATTATTGAATTAAAAATTAACTAAATCGCAATAATAAATCAATAAATCAATAATTATGGAAAAAAATAACTAAAACTATATTAAAAAAACTGTATAAAATTTTTAAAAATATTTTCAAATTGTTAAAAAAAAATAATTGTAATTAAAATATGATTAATTTTAATAAAAAAAATACTTTCGAATCAAGTTTAATGGCTACTCTCCAGCTCATATACATATATTCATATTATTTTTAATATTTAAAGGTGAAAGAAAAAAATCAAATAAAACATTTTTAATTACAAAAAAATATGTATGTACCTATATTCAAACACATATGAAAAGCAGAAGAGCCAAATTTTATTTTTTGAGCATTTTTAAATTTTTCAGATACAAAAAAAAAATTGTAAGGTTACCAATTTTCGCAAATAAGTGTTTTGAATAAAAAATGTAGTACAGAGTGAAGAAATTACAAATTTTTTATTAAATATAAAAAAAACTATATAGTTAATTAATTTAAAAAGAAAATAATTTATGTATGTACATATATAGTAACATAATTTCAAATAGCAGTCAAGCTAGTTTCTTTTTTAATTTCCAAAAATTCAGTATTTTAATAGTAAAATATTTTGAAAAACATGTAGTAAATCTTTTAAAATTCAATAAAAAGTAAATAACTATTTTATTGGAAAAATTATAATAAATCTTGGATACAGCAGTTTTAGTAAAAATAAATGCATAAAAATATGACCATGAATAGTAGAAAAGAGTTTAATTATTATATTTAATATTTAAAGTTGTTATAAATAATTGGCGTAAATATTTATTAAATAGAAAATTAAAATGTTTTAAAAAAATTTTATTGAAATTAAAATTCAAAAATTTAATACAAAAACTAGTAAAAAATAATATTGAAATATTTTCAATGAAATGTAGAAAAATCCTAACTGACTATTTAATAATTTTACATGAGAGGCCGAAAGCAAATAATTGTCTTGAATAAATAAAAAACCATTAAATATGGAGCTTAAGCTCAATTTAAATAAAAGAATTGAAGGAAAGATTTTTAAACGAATTTATGCAACTAATTAAAAATAAATTTTAAATAAATAAAGAAACCACAAATATTATTAATAAAGTAAAATAGCTTTACTAAAATAAAATAATAAGGGAACAATTCAACAAACAATTATAATAATTCTATTTTTAGAATATTTTAAAATTTTTACCAATCTAATTATTATAAAATTAATACAAATTATTGAAATAAAATTTTATATAAAATGTTTACAATTATAATAAAATAACCCTGTTAATTAATTTATTGAGAAACGTATTTAATTTTTCAATTAATTAATTAATAAAATAGTATTAAAATATTAATACTACTAAAATAATATAGCTACAACCACTACAGGTTAAATAAAAAATATATAGTATTATATAGTATGTTTAATGTAAAGAAATTCAACAAGGTATAGCAGAAAATTCAAGGTTATTTTTAAACAATTTTTAAAATTAAAAAACCAAAATATCTAAGAATAAAAATTTATCTAAGCAAATAATTAAAAATATTTTTAATAAATGAAAAAAAAATATTCTTATATTCAATACCTCAAAAAATTAAAAAAAAATTAAAAAAAAAAATAATTAATAAAATTTCACAAAAAATATTTCCAATGAAATGCTGGAAATCCCGAATTAAATATTTTCGCATGAGAGCTTGGGCACTTAAATAAAAATTAAATTATAATTCCATTTAATTTAAATTAACTGATTTATGTTAGCATTCTTGTTAAAAAATGAATGAGTTTAAAAAGTTCAATTTAAATCAAAAGTTTGAAAGGAAAACAAATTTAAGCGAAATTATGCAAGTAATTAAAAGTATATTTTAAACAAAAAATTTTTAAAATATATATATGTAAAAATATTTATATAAAAAAAATATATATATAATATATTTTTAACAAATTAAAGTATTTGTAAAAATAGTAATTTTTAAAATAAATTTTCAGTTCATAGTTAGTGCCTTTCCGCATTCAACCGGCCTATTTGTATTATTTCCTTCAGCGGCATTGTCGCGGCATATTAATAAACATACATACATATGTAGCTGCATATACTCGTATATACTAGCTGTTTGGCTTTATGAATCTTCCGCCATCATATTTTTTCATATTTTTTCCCCATTTTGTTGACTTAATCAGATTTATAACACATATTTCACAGTCATTCAACCATCAATTCAGACACACATCAACATTTTATGCGATTGCATCAGCAAGCTTAAGCTGAACTTTTTTCTTTTAATTTTCACGTTGTACATACATACATATGTATGTTTAACGCATGTTTATTTGTAAATAAAAGGTAATGTATTCATGATACACATGTATATGTATATGTATATGTATATGTATATGTGTGTGTTTGTTTGTATGTACGTGCATCTTGATAATTTACATATCATTTATTATGCCTTTTGCCTTTTGCTTACACATTTATTTAAAATTTCGCATGCTCATTTTCAACTTGGCTTGCTTGCATTAGAAAATAATATTGTACAATAGTAACAACAACAACAACAAAACAATTCAAAGTTACTCAACTTCCTTTTATGATCTGTGATTAATGCGGTTTATGGCGTGAACATGTATTGAGGGGCTTTGCATTGGCCACCCAGCGAAGGAAAGGCAAAAGAAAATAAAAATAAAAAAAATAAAAAATTGAAAATGACGACAACCAAATGTTTGTTTATAAACACTGTTGTTCTAAACAAAATTTCTGTATCTTC
Organism: Ceratitis rosa; assembly: GCA_037013455.1. Lineage (NCBI taxonomy): Eukaryota > Metazoa > Arthropoda > Insecta > Diptera > Tephritidae > Ceratitis > Ceratitis rosa. The sequence goes on from JAWMAG010000006.1 coordinate 12,857,293, forward strand.
ATTGCATTTCTTTTGCATAAGCAAATAACGTACGTATGTATGCATATATGGAACATGTTGTATACCATATACTCCAAAGCTACTTGTAATTAACTCACAGTGAAATGCACACAATGCGAGTAAAAAAAAATATTTATCTGCCACTATTTGCATGCCGAAGGTATAATATTTGCACTACATATGAATGCACTCTAGGTATTAATGGGTGAATGTGTGGGTGCTTGGCATATTTTGAAAGCGAAAAGTGAATTTATACCTTGAAACTGCAAGTTTAGCAATTAAAATAAGCTTTTAGTTATGCACATAAAACAAGTGAATCCATTCATAAAAAACACTCTCAGGCATAAACTAATACAGATGTACATGGAGATTAGTTACACACATATATGGTACATATAATATGTACATATGTTTATTGGGTGCATGAATTTGCTTGCTTTGAAAATGTGAGTTAATTAAATTTGCACTCACACACATAACTAAATATAAGATCGCCCAAGACCATATGGCATAATATGCTTTAATATATAGTACATGTGTACTCTACATATTTAAGTAAAAGTATATTTTTGTTTTAAATAAAAGCAAAATTTTGGTGAAAATTCATATCTATGCTAAGTAAATATTTAGCTTACCTTCCCAAGTTACATTCACTGTGTGGTTGTGGTGCTGCAATGAAGAGAAACAGGTGTTGAGAATTGGAAAAATAGCAAAAATCTCTACAAAATAATTTTTATTAATTAGCAGTAATATTAAAAATCCAAAAAAGAAAACATTTCCTTTAAAAACAATTTTCATTTCAATTAAAATTAAAATTAAAATTAAAATTAAAATTAAAATTAAAATTAAAATCAAAATTAAAATTAAAATTAAAATTAAAATTAAAATTAAAATTAAAATTAAAATTAAAATTAAAATTAAAATTAAAATTAAAATTAAAATTAAAATTAAAATTAAAATTAAAATTAAAATTAAAATTAAAATTAAAATTAAAATTAAAATTAAAATTAAAATTAAAATTAAAATTAAAATTAAAATTAAAATTAAAATTAAAATTAAAATTAAAATTAAAATTAAAATTAAAATTAAAATTAAAATTAAAATTAAAATTAAAATTAAAATTAAAATTAAAATTAAAATTAAAATTAAAATTAAAATTAAAATTAAAATTAAAATTAAAATTAAAATTAAAATTAAAATTAAAATTAAAATTAAAATTAAAATTAAAATTAAAATTAAAATTAAAATTAAAATTAAAATTAAAATTAAAATTAAAATTAAAATTAAAATTAAAATTAAAATTAAAATTAAAATTAAAATTAAAATTAAAATTAAAATTAAAATTAAAATTAAAATTAAAATTAAAATTAAAATTAAAATTAAAATTAAAATTAAAATTAAAATTAAAATCAAAATCAAAATCAAAATTAAAATTAAAATTAAAATTAAAATCAAAATCAAAATTAAAATTAAAATTAAAATTAAAATTAAAATTAAAATTAAAATTAAAATTAAAATTAAAATTAAAATTAAAATTAAAATTAAAATTAAAATTAAAATTAAAATTAAAATTAAAATTAAAATTAAAATTAAAATTAAAATTAAAATTAAAATTAAAATTAAAATTAAAATTAAAATTAAAATTAAAATTAAAATTAAAATTAAAATTAAAATTAAAATTAAAATTAAAATTAAAATTAAAATTAAAATTAAAATTAAAATTAAAATTAAAATTAAAATTAAAATTAAAATTAAAATTAAAATTAAAATTAAAATTAAAATTAAAATTAAAATTAAAATTAAAATTAAAATTAAAATTAAAATTCAAATTAAAATTAAAATTAAAATTAAAATTAAAATTAAAATTAAAATTAAAATTAAAATTAAAATTAAAATTAAAATTAAAATTAAAATTGAAATTAAAATTAAAATTAAAATTAAAATTAAAATTAAAATTAAAATTAAAATTAAAATTAAAATTAAAATTAAAATTAAAATTAAAATTAAAATTAAAATTAAAATTAAAATTAAAATTAAAATTAAAATTAAAATTAAAATTAAAATTAAAATTAAAATTAAAATTAAAATTAAAATTAAAATTAAAATTAAAATTAAAATTAAAATTAAAATTAAAATTAAAATTAAAATTAAAATTAAAATTAAAATTAAAATTAAAATTAAAATTAAAATTAAAATTAAAATTAAAATTAAAATTAAAATTAAAATTAAAATTAAAATTAAAATTAAAATTAAAATTAAAATTAAAATTAAAATTAAAATTAAAATTAAAATTAAAATTAAAATTAAAATTAAAATTAAAATTAAAATTAAAATTAAAATTAAAATTAAAATTAAAATTAAAATTAAAATTAAAATTAAAATTAAAATTAAAATTAAAATTAAAATTAAAATTAAAATTAAAATTAAAATTAAAATTAAAATTAAAATTAAAATTAAAATTAAAATTAAAATTAAAATTAAAATTAAAATTAAAATTAAAATTAAAATTAAAATTAAAATTAAAATTAAAATTAAAATTAAAATTAAAATTAAAATTAAAATTAAAATTAAAATTAAAATTAAAATTAAAATTAAAATTAAAATTAAAATTAAAATTAAAATTAAAATTAAAATTAAAATTAAAATTAAAATTAAAATTAAAATTAAAATTAAAATTAAAATTAAAATTAAAATTAAAATTAAAATTAAAATTAAAATTAAAATTAAAATTAAAATTAAAATTAAAATTAAAATTAAAATTAAAATTAAAATTAAAATTAAAATTAAAATTAAAATTAAAATTAAAATTAAAATTAAAATTAAAATTAAAATTAAAATTAAAATTAAAATTAAAATTAAAATTAAAATTAAAATTAAAATTAAAATTAAAATTAAAATTAAAATTAAAATTAAAATTAAAATTAAAATTAAAATTAAAATTAAAATTAAAATTAAAATTAAAATTAAAATTAAAATTAAAATTAAAATTAAAATTAAAATTAAAATTAAAATTAAAATTAAAATTAAAATTAAAATTAAAATTAAAATTAAAATTAAAATTAAAATTAAAATTAAAATTAAAATTAAAATTAAAATTAAAATTAAAATTAAAATTAAAATTAAAATTAAAATTAAAATTAAAATTAAAATTAAAATTAAAATTAAAATTAAAATTAAAATTAAAATTAAAATTAAAATTAAAATTAAAATTAAAATTAAAATTAAAATTAAAATTAAAATTAAAATTAAAATTAAAATTAAAATTAAAATTAAAATTAAAATTAAAATTAAAATTAAAATTAAAATTAAAATTAAAATTAAAATTAAAATTAAAATTAAAATTAAAATTAAAATTAAAATTAAAATTAAAATTAAAATTAAAATTAAAATTAAAATTAAAATTAAAATTAAAATTAAAATTAAAATTAAAATTAAAATTAAAATTAAAATTAAAATTAAAATTAAAATTAAAATTAAAATTAAAATTAAAATTAAAATTAAAATTAAAATTAAAATTAAAATTAAAATTAAAATTAAAATTAAAATTAAAATTAAAATTAAAATTAAAATTAAAATTAAAATTAAAATTAAAATTAAAATTAAAATTAAAATTAAAATTAAAATTAAAATTAAAATTAAAATTAAAATTAAAATTAAAATTAAAATTAAAATTAAAATTAAAATTAAAATTAAAATTAAAATTAAAATTAAAATTAAAATTAAAATTAAAATTAAAATTAAAATTAAAATTAAAATTAAAATTAAAATTAAAATTAAAATTAAAATTAAAATTAAAATTAAAATTAAAATTAAAATTAAAATTAAAATTAAAATTAAAATTAAAATTAAAATTAAAATTAAAATTAAAATTAAAATTAAAATTAAAATTAAAATTAAAATTAAAATTAAAATTAAAATTAAAATTAAAATTAAAATTAAAATTAAAATTAAAATTAAAATTAAAATTAAAATTAAAATTAAAATTAAAATTAAAATTAAAATTAAAATTAAAATTAAAAATAAAATTAAAATTAAAATTAAAATTAAAATTATAAAATAATATAAATTAAAATTTACGTAAAGTAAAAATTTGAAATGAATATCTATTTTGAGATTTCAATCGGTAATGTTCGAAAATATTAAATAAATATTTGATGTTACAAATCGTTTGGTAAATACAGTTACAACATGAATAGACCTAATTAAAAGCGTATTTCCAAAAATGAAAGAGTCTTTAAAAAATTCACTTGCCTCATATTTACTACTGTCCCACTCGAAAATGAATGTAAAATCGAAATTAGGCATTTATGCTGAGTCAAAGACAAAGCCAATAAATAGTCTGGCTTACAATGCCCGAAGCAGCTATTAATGTATGCAAAGCTTAAAAATCGAAGAAAAAATAGACACAAAAATTCAGCTTAAGGAAAGCAATTAAAAATAGACAACAAAAGGCAAGAAACCAGAAAACACGAAACAATGATTTTAATTTCGACTTATGTATGTCGAGAAGCAATCAAGTGCAATTAAAAGTCAATAAGCGCAAGTCGTACAATGGAAACACAAGAAAAAACTAATTAAAAAAAATAAAAATGGAAAATCAATGAAAAAAAAATATTAGCGAAGAAACAATGAATAAGAGATAACATAGTATTAAATAGTTAATGCGGCCAAAATATCAGTGGTAAAGTGATGGAGTTAAATACATAGGTATGTACGTGATGAAGGAATTTTTGTGTCTTTTGCGTTCTTAAGAAAATGAAAAGTTGTAAGTCATGTTTTCTTGGTGCTTTAGTGTAGTGTTCTACAAACAACCCAGCCAATAAGGTGGGGTAGACGCTGTTAGCAATCGTGATAATACAGTGAAACCTGCTTAAAGATTTCCACAACTTAAACCTATGTTTCACATATTAAGCTAAACCGAAACATTCCATTAATCACAACTTCCTGAATGAAAAAGTGTACCCTATATCAATTAAAGCTACCTCTGTATACAATTTTATATAGATTAAAGGATAAATAAAAATTCCTCTTCTCGGAAAATCCATTATTGTAGGATTCCAAGTTTGAGATCTCTACGATCAGTAGTTTAGGCTGTTTCGTCAGTTATTCAGAACAAAGCTTTTCCTTTCCTTTCCTGGCAACTTCTGCAGTAGTCATTGTACCTATGGTATTTTTGTCGAAAAGCAATAACCTCATATCTGATTATCTAATTTGTATCCGTCTATATAGATGGTAATTTCTTTATTTTTGTCTCCTCTTCCACTTTATATAATTTTTCTCTGGGGAGGGAGGCACAATTGAAGGACGAGTTTAAATTTGTTTCCAGAGAGATGGCAAAAATACATATGTTTGCGAAGGCTTAAGAGAGAACTGAGTAAGAGAGAAACCTTTATAAGTGTGAATATTTCTCAGGACGGGATCTTTGACCCCCTGTTTCCTTTAAATATCAGGAACTGTATGACTCATTCTTTATATTTCAGAAAACGTGCATTTTTTGCTTTCTTTCTAGTTCAAAGAGAATTGTTTATTCGTTCCAAACTTATCACCCTAATAATTATTGTTAATATAGGGGGAATAATTTGTAACTTGTGGACGATCTTAGAATCTACTACCTATTTCATTGGAAAGATTCATGGTGAAACTGGTCAAACTAAAAAGTTTGAAGATGAGGAATGTTGCTAAGACGAACAGAAACGACCAAAAGGTATGACTTGGTGATTTTGCAACAAGACAACACTCGGCCTCACGTGGGTGTAACAATCAAATATTACCAGGAAAGGCTGAAATGGGAAGTCTTACACCCACCCGCGGTATTCTCCAGATTTTACTTCTACCGACTACTGGCTTTTTTGGATCTTTTTTTGGTCTTTTTTTGAAGAAATGGAAAAATTGTTCAATAATTGAATCGAGGGCAAAGAGAATTCAGTTTTTAGGGATTATTTTTGAAAATTACGAGAGAGATTAGTAGTCGTTTCTGAAGAGCCATATCTTGAATGATATACTTATTTTTGAATTTTTTAAATAAAAACATTTTTTTGTTTGTTTTTGAACACGAAAAACGGACCAAATTAATTTGTACAGCCAAGAATTAAATATTTTGAATAAACTTCTGTAACTGAGTTAGATTAGGCACAAATCTGTATAAGCGGAAAAGAATTACGATCCCCTAAAGTCTATCTTAACCAGGTTTCACTGTACTGTACTAAAAAGAAAGAAAGAAACAAATTCAAAGGAGTGTTGCAAGTATTCAAATTGTAGTTGATTTGCTGATGATTGTAATCTTGAGTTCAACTTGCTCAATACCCACTTCACACACAAACTCTTAAAAACATATTATAGTTTATTAATTTACAATACAAGCGCCACAACTACAATACAATAAAAAATAATAATAGCAACAAAACACTGCTGTCGTGTTACCATTATGCAGGTGTAGCCACCTGCCCGGACATGACCAATTGCTGTTGCGGTAAAACACGAAGTGGTTCAACGTGTCACTGAAAGGAAAACGTAAATTAAAGTATACATTTGTGTATATACTTTATTGTGTCAGTGGTATCGCGGGCGTTGATTTTAACACCTTTTTTTTTATTAATATGTCTTCGTCTTTCGCCTTTCGCCTTTCACCGCGTTCTAGTTGTATAGAAAATCGATTTGAGTTTTATTATTTTTCACTTTTCCAATACCTTATTGCCGAACAGAGTTGAGACTGTTTTCCTTATGTGAGCATTGGATTAATAATATTTTTCATTTATTTTTTTTTCTGTTTTTTTTTTTAATGTGTCATTTTTTTCTATTTTTTTCTATTTTTTTTCTTTAACATTTTTCTATCTTTTTTGCCATTGCTCTTTAATTGCATTTGACATGAAATTGTGATTTATTCTAACTTTATTTCTGCAAGCGTTGAGATTTTTCATACGTTTTATTCGTTCGTTCGTTTGCGCCACTGCTGGTTCTAGTTCTGTCTGCTGTGCCTCTGTCTGACTGTCTGTCTGTCTGTTGTTGTCCTAGAAAGAGGCCGTACGTGTTAACCTTGATTTTGTGCACCAGCAATAAAAGCTAAACCGTAATTTACGTGTAGACGTGGTTTTTATACTTTTACTATTTTTGTTGCATATTGCTTTTTTCCGTCTTTTTTATTCTCGAAAAGCTGTTTTAATATCTTTGTAAACCTGTCAACAGGTTTCTGGCTGGGAATTGGTTTAAAAAAACATATATAAAAGTTATTGCCCATCTGAAGCTAAAATATTTTCCCATAGTTTCTGCAAGTCGTGCGTTTCATCCCAAAAGAACTGCGCCGGCTTGGCGACCAAAATGGAGTCAAAGCAATTTTTGATACCCTATTCTGCTCTGAGCCCTATTCTATTGTATTTCTGTATATAGAGGATGGCGAATAGATGAAGGAATGATGAACAGCGAACTAAGAGGCAGTGGTCAGATTGGCTAGATTAAGTCGCCCAAACGGTTGAAAGCACAACAGTTTTGAAAGAATTCGATCACTGCCGGAAGATCCACTTGAAAGATCAAGAAGTGACTGGTTTCATTTGATGTATCCAATGAACGCCGAATGGCGACAATAAGAAACGACTGCTATTACTGATTCGGTTTGAGTTGCCTAGGCGGTACCTTCGGACGGTAGACGGAAAACTTCTTGTTGGAAAGATGGAGGTATGACTTATCCGCTTATAAAGGTTTGATGGTTTCAAAACTGCTCCAACAAGAGATAAAATTAGATGAAAACGAAAATTGATCCGGTTTTTCTGAGTAAGATGTCGTTAAAGAATTAAATGTAATAAAGTTTATTTATATTTTATTTATTTCTTATTATTAAAAATCTAAAAATGATTAGGGAAATATAAAAAAATTTATTGGGAAAAATTTTGCGTAAAAAAGCTCAAATATCAAAAACTTTTCGTAAAAAAAAAATCTCAAAATTCTTAATTTTTTACTAAAAAAAAGTTTAAAAATGTAAAAGAAACACATTAAAATTATGTAAAAAGTTTACAAAAATCATTGTATTTTGTTTTCTTAAATTAGCTGTCACAATGTAAAATAAAAAAGTAAAATTTCGTAAAAAAATTTCAAAAATTATTATTATTCCTTTCACTTAAACTGATAAAAAAATATAAAAGGAAAAAAATTAAAATTATTTTAAAAAAAATTTCAAAAAAATTTCGTAAAAAAATCTCAAAAATCTTAAATTTTTCGTAAAAAAAATCTCAAAAATCTTATATTTTTTTACTTAAAAAAGTTAAAACATGTAAAAGAAACACATTAAAATTATGTAAAAAAAATTACACAAATTACTGTAACTTTTTTCCTTAAAATAGCTGAAAAAATGTAAAATAAAAAGTTAAATTTCGTAAAAAAAATTTCCAAAATCATTATAATTTCTTTCACTTAAACAGTTAAAAAAATTATAAAAGAAAAAAATTAAAATTATTTAAAAAAAAATTCAATAATTTTTCGTAAAAAATCTCAAAAATCAAAAACTTTTCGTAAGAAAATCTAAAAAATTCTAAATTTGTTTACTTAAAAAGATTAAAAAATGTAAAAGAAAAACATAAAAATTATGTAAAAAAAAATACAGAAATTACTGCAAAATGGCTGAAAAAATTTAAAATAAAAAGTTAAATTTCGTAAAAAAAATTTCAAAAATCATTATAATTTTTTTCACTTAAACAATTAAAAAAAATATTAAAGAAAAAATTCAAATTAATTTAAAAAAAATTCAAACATCATACATAATTTTTTTCACTAAACAGTTAAAAAAAGATATTACAAAAAAAAATTAAAATTATTTAAAAAAAAAATTCAAAAATCAATATTATTTTTTTATTTAAAACACCTGAAAAAAATTAAAAGAAGAAAGTAGAAATTTCAAAAAGTTGTATAGTTTTTTTCGCAAAGTCTAAAATCGAAAAGTCAAAAATCATAATTTTTCAATTAAAACAGTTGAAAAAATGTTTTAGAAAAAATACCAAAATTTTGCAAATTAATAAAATGCAAAAATCACAATATTTTTTTCGCTGAGTAAAATATATTTGCTAGTATTTTTCTATCGATTCAGACCAAATTGAATAGAAACAGCTTCGGTTCATAGGTATTTCTGTTACCAGATTATCTTCCGAACTTTACTCACAAAAGTTTCATTCTATAATATTTTTGATTGTTTGTTTTCTTCTTATATAGACACTTCCCTTCTCTAATTATTACAATCAATATGTGAAAAGAAATTGCCAGAAAAAACTTTATTCATGTCTACCTACTTGAAGACTAATTTTCATTTTCATCAACTGTCTATTGGCTAATTTCGATTACACAAAAACTATAGCCAATCGAATAATTTGCGCACGCGCACGCGCTTAAAATATACAGATAAACATGCTTGTAAAACTTCTAAGCCAAAACATTTCGATTAAACTTCTAAGCCAAAACATTTCGATTAGCACATTCTCTGTTGGTAAAAATAGCGTAGATGTCTTCATCAAGGTACGTCTGCGTCATGGTCGCCCTCTTTGCGCTTGTAACGACAACGCCAGTGACGGCTGCGGCGCTACGTGAGCTGAATTGAGGTTAATTGACATTTTGCATAACTGCAAAATTGAGTGCACAAATTGAGTTTGCCAAAATATATACAATAAATTTTATTTAACAGTCTAGCAAACGACCGCCACCGTCCTGCCGTGCAGTCCTAATCGTGACCACCACCGCAACTACCACCTTCTACTCCTCATCGGCACCACTACGACATACCTACAATGGCGATACTCAAATATAACAAATGTTGATGATTCACAGCGTATTTTGGCCAAGCTTACAAAATGTCTCAATATTATGGTATGCATCTGCGTTTGTATGTATTGTAATTTATATAGGGATGCCAAGGGCAATGAACGCTTGTAACAGCGAAATCGAATAATCAGCGCAGCTTTAAAGTGTAATAAATTTTGCATTGAGCGAAACTTATGATAATTTGCAAAAAATAATATGCAAAATATTATTGACAGCAATTTTGTCGGTCGTAAATCATTGGTTCGTTTTTTGATCTTTTTTATATTTTTTGCTTTGATGACAGACAACTAAACGTAAAATGGAGAATTGGTCCAAAAAGGTATTAGTTTGTTACTAGAATTTCCTACCAGAAATGATACTGGTCCAAAAAAGCCTGGTAATATACCATAAATTATACAAAACTATTCATTCTTATATTAAATTTATATAAAAAATGTACACAAAACTTAACAAATATGTCAATAAACCTTTCCCTAAAATCACTCTACGTGTTGGTTGAAACGGCTTGAAACATCGTTAAGCAGTTTTTCAGTTTATCAGTAACAGACAGACAGACGAAGATGGGGACTGTAATTTATAATATTTAGTGACACTTTTCTGAACGGTGGTTTTGGCCAGGAAATGAAGAAAAGTAGACACTATATTAAATAATTTATGCGATTGCCCTGTTCTGAGCAGTAATATAAAATATATATGTTAGGTCAAGGTCAAAAGTTCGTTCGGTTTTTATATAAGAGATGGCGTTATTGTCCACAGTACTAGAGTTACGTGTCGCATCATGTCATACTTTACGGCGCTGAAAATGTGTTTATTCGCGCTAAAAGTTTGTCTTTGACAGTTTTTCGATTGATTGACTCAGTACGTTGTGAGCACTCGTCAAAGCTGGACACCAGCAAAAAGAGAATTCGCTAAATTTTACAATTTTTCTTCGATCTAGGCGAAAAAGCAGCCAAAGCGGCTGAACAAATTAATTAAGTTTATAGGCCCAATACTGTAAATGAACGTGTAGCACAAAAGTGGTTTGCTAGGTTCCGTTCCGATAATTTCGATGTCAAAGATGCACCACGCGTCGGGAGGCCTGTCGTCGAAAATAATGGAAATAGTGGAAACAGATCATCACGTGAGCACTTTTTTAATTGCTGAGGAACTAAAGATAAGCCAGAAAACCGTTTGGAACCATTTGCATAACCTTGGATTCAAAAAGAAACACGATGTTTGGGTGCCACACGAACTAACGCAGAAAAACATGATGGACCGAATTTCCATTTGCGAATCGCTGCTGAATCGCAACAAAATCGACCCATTTCCGAAGCGTTTGGTGACTGGCGATGAAAAGTGGATCACTCACGACAACGTTAAGTGAAATCGGTCGTGGTCGAAACGCGGTGAGCCGGCGGAAACGGTGGCCAAGCCAGGATTGACAGCCTGGAAGGTTTTGCTTTGTGTTTGGTAGGATTGACAAGGAATCATCTACTACGAGCTGCTCCCCTATGGCCAAACGCTCAATTAGGCTCTCTACTGCCAACAACTGGACCGCTTGAAGGCAGCACTCATCCCGAAGAGGCCATCTCTGATCAACAGAGGCCGAATTGTGTTCCATCAGGACAACGCCAGGCCGCACGTGTTTGGTGACGTGCCAGAAGCTGCAGGAGCTCGGATGGGAGGTCCTAATGCACCCACCTTATAGTCCGGACCTGGCACCAAGTGATTACCATATTTTCCTGTCCATGGCGAACGCGCTTAATTGTGAAAAGTTCGCTTCAAGAGAGGCCTGTGAAAATTGGCTCTCCGAGTTTTTTGCCAATAGGGACGCAGCCTTCTATGAGAGGGGTATAATCCAAAAAACCGAACGAACTTGTTACTTGATCGAATATATAATTGGCGTGGTTTTGCATCTTGATGTTTTTCAAAAAAATGGAGGGACCTACAGTTTGTACTAAGCCGCCTCCGAACGACTGATGGTTCCTTTGGACGGGAGATGTGCTCGATGGAGATACAGGCTGAGTAAATACTACATAATAAGGGGGACAGCGGAGGACATACGACGGGAAAGATTTGGATATTTGAAGGATGGAAAAGAGAGATATTACTTATGTATATCAAGATCACCGTTTATTGTAGATTATTCTGAGATGCGGAGAGGAGCGCTATAGTCTTCGATACACCCTGGAAAATTGATGCTCATTAGAATATCTAGCATTTTCCCACAAGATGTTGTTCATTCGCCATTTGGCTTCTGGGTATATGTATATACATAGTTTCGAATTGCACAGGTCTTGGAGAGAGCACTTCTCAGCATATTTTTTTCTGAGTTCTCTTCAATGTTAGTGCAGAAGGATGTTTTAGGAATAAGGCAAATGGAAAATAAATTTTAAATATTTGAATTTTCTGCCATATTTTGTGCCATTATTTTTTAATAGTGAAGCTAAGCAGCACGAAATTTTAGCTCACGACATTTGTAACCTCTTGCTGAAATATATATGTAACTGGAAAAGAGTAATGAATATACCATAAAACCAAAATACCACGAATTACAACATTTAGAAGGAAACTATTACATAATTTCATAAATATACATATGTACGTATGTCCATAACTTTTTCATGCTTAAACCTCTTGGAAACACAAAAAAGACGCAGTTGGTGAAGAAGTTAATGAAAATTTTATGACTCGTCTAGCTAGAAAAATTTGTTACTAAGATATGATGTTTCCAGGAAGTCTGTTTTAAAGACCCACACAAAAACAACAAATAAAAATAATAAAAAAATAAAAAATAAAAAAATTAAAAAAAAAATTAAAAAATTAAATTTTAAATAAAAAAAATAAAATATATGTTAATGCTAACGCTTAAAGCAATGAATGTTGGCAATGGAGAGACAAAAAAAAATAATAAAGAAATAAAATGTCCATATG
>JAWMAG010000006.1:12877500-12922500 GCA_037013455.1 Ceratitis rosa
GTTCTCTTTCACTTCTATGTACATTATTCGCTACATGCATAGAAAATGTCGATTTGACCAACTTCAGCCGACGGCTAACAGCCTTGCTGGCGATATAGGTGACGGTGTTGGCGACGGCAGCGTTGAGATTAACAGAATTGGGACACCCGCTGTGTTTTGTGTTGGCTTTTCGAAGCAGGAAAACAGGAAAGCGTTGAGGAAAATAAACAAGCAGAGTACAAGAAGTGGGTAACAGCCTAGCCTAGAATGTATGTAGCTATATATGTAAGTGTAAACAACAACAACACACTGCCACCACTGACTGTTATGAGATTTAGTAAGCCTCACCTGCTGTCTGCGTCTACCTGTTTGCCTATTTTGTTGGTTTATCTTGTTCTTGTTTACGCATTTGACTTTTATTAATTAATTTAAAAGCCGTTTTGCAGGTGGAATTTCGCAATTTATTTTAAACTTGAACTTTTGACCCAAAAACAAATTTTGAAATAAGCGACAGTGGGGAGTGGAATGAAAGACTAAAATGTGTACGTTGATGAATGACGATATTTAAAGCGAGCAATTAAATTGTTGTTATAAATAAAAATGCATTTTTTATGGGATTCATTTTAGACTTGGAACGAAGTTGGCGTCTTCTTATTCGTACTCAGACCATGACACCTACATCGTGTTATAGATCAAGATCCAGGAGCGCGACTACGAATTTTCTTCTACTTTTAATTTAAATGAAAACTTGAGCCTTTATTTTCCGTTAATTTATTTATTATGGAGATCGAAGGCAGTGCAGCAAAATTCGAGTCCAGTATTTTCTAGAAAACAAAAACAATATGTTTTATTTAGCGATCTAGATGCTTTTGGGAGTACCTGTTTGAAAGGCGCTACGCTGATCAAGCAACTTGAAGATTACCAACTGGAATTTCTAACTTATAGATCAAGAAACCCGTTTGGAACCATTTGCATAACCTTGGGCTCAAACAGAAGCTCGATGTTTGGGTGCCACACGAACTAACGCAAAAAAACACGATGGACCAAATTTCCATCTGCGAATCGCTGCTGAATCACAACAAAATCGACACATTTCCGAAGCGTTTGGTGACTGGCGATGAAAAGTGGATCACTTACGACAACGTCAAGCGAAATCGGTTGTGGTCGAAACGCGGTAAGCCGGCGGAAACGGTGATCAAGCTAGGATTGATGGCCAGAAAGGTTTTGCTGTGTGTTTGGTGGAATTGGCAAGGAATCATCTACTACGAGCAGATCCCATGGCCAAACGCGAAACGCTCAATTCGGCCCTCTACTGTCAACGACTGGACCGCTTGAAGGCAGAACTCATCCAGAAGAGGCCATCTTTGACCAAAAGAGGCCGAATTGTGTTCTATCAGGTCAACGCCAGGCCACACACGTATTTGGTGACACGCCAGAAGCTACAGGAGCACGAATGGGAGGTCCTAATGCACCCACCTTATAGTCCGGACCTGGCACCAAGTGATTACCATCTTTTCCCGCCCACGGCGAACGCGCTTAATGGTGAGAAGTTGTCCTCAAGAGAAGCCTGTGAAAATTTGCTCTCCGAGTTTTTTGCCAATAGGGACGCAGCCTTCTACGAGATGGGTATAATGAAGTTGGCATCTCGTTGGCAAATGAATACAAAGTTATCATATTTTGAAAAATCAATAAAAACCGAACGAACTTTTTACTTGACCTAATATATTATTTACTATTGAAAACTTCGAAATTTGTTTTTAGAAGAGTTTCACACACTGAATATCATACCAATCTTCAAAGCTTCGATAGATTTTTAGTAGTTTAGAACTAGGCAGAAGCTGATGAGAGAACTACTTAATTTGCAAGCTCAAAAATACCTGGTCCTGAAATACTTAGTCCTAATCGCTGAGTGGTTCCAATCCTGGCTAAACCAACCTCAACAATATTTCTAAATGCAGCCGCCGCTCAGCAGGGAATACCAGCTCCTCCAAATGTATATCTGACATAAAAATCTCACATTTATGTATTTATTTAAATAAGAGTACTCGTATGTTGTTTCATAACAAAACATGTGTACCATATATACATATCTATGTAGCTACACAAGAGCAATCATAGAATAGCAAAAGTGACGATGTGTAAGCGTTGAAACCCCCGAAACCAGCGAAGCACACAACTTGTTGGTTGATGAGTTCAGTTGGCGGTGGCCAACATTTGGTAACTGTTTGCAATACCCAACGGTCTTGCTGTGACACATTTAGCTAACTTGTATTTGTGTGCTGTTAGTAAATAAAATAGTTTGAGGAATAGCCAAGCGGTGAGTGCACATAAGCGATAGAAATGTTACAAGTCGAGCAAGAACTAAAAAAAAAAAAAACAAAATATTTTTATTTTTTACGTCCCGTGTGCGCATATTAGGGTGGATCATAAACACACAAAAATTAGAATTCAGATTCGGTGGGGCGTGGAAAACTTATGTAACTGTAAGATGTATAGAAAGCCCATTCACATCCTTGCCATTTTCTTTCCTTTTCCTCTCTTTCTTCCACCAAGAGAACTGCATTACCGGGTTGAGCAAAGTATGCATTATTGTTAATCATATTATTAACAATATCTCGTTATTACCTTGGATTTTGAATGAATTCAAGTAGAAGTTTGCAGTCATGCCTACTTTTTATAGGACATATACTTTTAACAGCGAGATCACTAAACTTGTTATGTATACAGATCGGCTTGGAGTCCCCATATACATACAGCCTTGGCCAAAAGTATTAGGCACTCCACTAAAATACAAATATTCTCAAATGTGGCTATCAAATTTACCACTTCTTTTTGTAAATGTCTTACATGGGTGTTTAACTGTTGATTAAGCGAATAAATTGTGTAATATTAAAAGTCATAGCACTCTGGGTAAGCTAAACCTAAAAATTGTCATTTTTAAGAAATTCATAAAATATTTTCGCATTTAAAATTTGAAAGTGAAAGTGTAAATTACATTTAGTGAAAAGTTACCAATCTTATAAAAATAGTTCATATTTACCGAAATGCCTAAAAAATGAAAAAAAGTGAAATTAGTTACGATGATAGAGTTAGAATTCAAGTTCCAAGTGAAGAAGGTAAGTTTCAGGTTGAGATTGCCAATTTGGTGGGATGTTCGCGGTGCGCGGTCCAATGTGCTATTAGGCGATTTGTGGAGACGAAATCCCACAATAATAAATCAAAAAGTGGAAGAAAGCGTCTAACCAGTAAACGAGAAGACCGAATACTTATACTCGAGTCTCTCAAGGATCGCAAAAAATCTTCTTCTGACCTTGACGCTGCCCTTTCGGATGAATTTAGTAAACCAGTTAGTGCTCGAACAGCTAGAAGAAGACTTCTGGAAGCAAAAGCAGGTTTAAAAGGATGTAAGGCCCGAAAGAAGCCGTGGCTCTCAGAAAAGATTAGGAAATATCGTTTGGAATGGGCTCGCCAATACCAACATTTCACGGAAGAAGATTGGTCGAATGTTCTGTGGTCTGATTAATCAAACTTCGAGGTAAGCTTAGTTAGGATCGTCTTAAAGTATTAACAGCCATAGCTTCTTACCCTAGAGCAATTTTGAAGACATAATATAAATCTTTTGAAAACATTGTTTTTTCTTTTCTACAGATATTTGGAACACCTGGTGTGACGTTCGAGAGGCGATGGGTTGGGGAAGAATATCATCCAGATTGCGTGGTAACCACTGTTCAGCATGGAGTGAGCAGCATTATGATCTGGGGCTGCGTGGCTGCTGATGGTGTCGGTGAAATGTTCGTTTGCGAGAGTCGCATGGACAGTCAAAGGTACATAAATGTATTAGAAGCTGTTCTTCTGCCTTCGTTAACGCGCATTTCCGGCAATACTAATTTAGACGGGGTTCAATTTCAGCAAGACAATGCTCTTTGTCACAAATCAGCGACTACGATGCGTTGGTTTATAGATAACAACATTGTTTTGTTAGATTGGCCTGCACAGTCTCCAGATCTTAATCCCATTGAGGACATGTGGGTTATTAAGATAAGGAACAAAGTATAACATCAAAAACTGCCTTAAAGAATGTCTTAATTAACGAGTGGTACGCTATAAGTGCGGACGAATGTGCAAAAGCTTGTACGCAGCATGCCTAAGAGAATTGCTGATGTTATTAAAACGAAGGGTGGACCTACTAAATATTAATGTTATTATCACTAATTCATTGTATTGTCACTGTTTTACTAATAAAACTTCATTACTTCACATGTTAAAACAAAAAATTCAGTAATTAGTGGAGTGTCTAATACTTTTGCCCTAGGCTGTATGGTAGTTGACTCGCTAGAAACTCCGAAAAATGCTGGTTATTATGCATCCAGCTTATAGTCTGAAGCTCGCACCAAGTGATTACCATTTGCACCTGTCTGATGGAATGAAAATCGGTTGTCCTACTTTTTTGCCAATAGGGACAAGGGTTCTTATGAGTGAGGCATAATGACATTACCTTCAAACAGCAAAAAGTTATCGAGAAAATCGATGTATATATATTTGACATAAATCGGATAGTTCTAACTATGCCAAATAATCATTTCAATTTAAAGCAAACGTAATGGTTGACTTGCTGCTTGGCTTAATATTCTAAAATTGCCTACTTCTTTGACCTCACTTATTAAATTTTCTGTTATTTTCTAAAATTCGTGTTTTTCGATCCACCCTAGTGCATGCAGATAATAATGTTTTTAAAATATTTTTTTTTTTTAATTTTTATTTTTTCGCAATTTTTGTATGATATTTTCAGCAAATGTTTTCGTCACAACAATGGCAACGCACTCGGTACACATTTTGCAACGAGTAAAATTGCTGTAGTTATTTGCGAGTGACAGTTCATTGTCACTGACTAGAGAGGGGGAGAGAACAGAGAACAACAGTAGCAGCAGCAGTAGCAGTCAAAGCGGTAGAATTAACAGGAACAAAAGTTGCTTCTTGCAGAATGTGAATTATGTACGGTAAAATTGCTTGCAACAGCAACAGAAACAGTAATAACAACAATAAAATATATTTTTATAAAGACATATACTCGTTATATATGTACATACATATGGATATATAATATGAAACAGCAACAAACGGCACTCAACTGTCAATTTAATTTAAACGGGTTTCCGAACGAAATGCCGATGGGGAAAGAAAATTGTCAAAGCAGTGCAGCAAAAAACAAGTAGAAGAAGCAAGCAAAAAATACGAAAGAAAGAGAAGAAAAAAAAAACACAAAAATAACATAGAATAGATTTGTCACAAAATAAAATGCAATCAAAAGAAAAAAAAAAACGAAAAATGTAAGGAAAATGCACTGCCAACTGCGAGAACCAGCAGCAGCAGATACAGTTCGGTGACAGCAATGGCAGCAGCACCAACAACATAAAGCATTGACATTGACAACGTCGTTGATAGTCGTTGACAGTGACGACAACAACAACAAACAGAGAGATAACACAGAAATTGCAACTCTATCAGACAGACATAACTGGTTGAAGCAATTGCTTGCTGCTCACCACCCTCCGCTACTGCTGCTGCTGCTGCTGCTGCTGGTGCTTCAACGTCAACCATAATGCAATGTCAATTCAATGCTTCATTGGAGCAGAAAGGATTTTGTTGTTTTTGTTTTGGTTGTATGATTTTGTCAACGACTAAGTATAATTGCAACAAAGTACCCGAAACTACAAGATATAGTGAAAGACTTGAAACGAAAGACATAAACGGAAATGTATCCAAAAATAGCAACCCAGTTGGACAGAAGACTTAAGGAGCTAAGGAACTGAGATGAACTAAGTATCGTATAATTGAACTTACCTACAGCTGAGGCACAAACTAAAAGTCGTGAATTTAAGCTAGAGTTCGGCTAGAAACACTTCAACAAGCAAACGGCGATGTCTTTCTACAGTTTGTGTCCGGAACTGATGTTGAAAGCGTAAATCTGAGAAGTCGTATATAGTTCGGCCTGATATGCGAGCAGCTTGTTCAGCGAAGAGAAGAGAGTAAGTGTGGTGAAGAACTAAATAAATTCACCAGATGGTAAATTCACCTTTACATTTTCAGCTAAGCGGGGTTAGGTGACCGAAAATCGTCCACTGTCAGGTAGATCATGAATTACCTAAGCGGTTTGGCATTCAACGGCGAAATTCGAGTACAAAACTCCAAACTTAAGGAAACTACACAAGGGGTTCCGCTGTTTGGGGTATCTCCACTCTCCTGTATAATGTTAACATTTCAAAGCTTTCTGCAACATCGGAGGATGTCAAATACCCCGATGATTGCTCGATATAGATCGGAAGGATACTGATAACATCAGTTCAAATGTAAACTGTTATCTCACCGATCTTTCTCCCTACTTCAGAGCCAAACACTTGACACTAGCAGCAGAAAAACCCACGCCGACCCTTCCGGTCGGCCGAAAGAGTATAGCTTCAGCCTAGATGTCAAAGAGGATAACGTCAGTGTTGACTGTTATTAATAATGATACCGCTAGTGGCATTCGACTACGTAGGCGATTGCGATTATCTATAAAGAATAGTATCAAAAAAAAAGACAGACATTTGGATGCCGGAGACAAGAAAGACGCATATAAAGAAGTAACAATCCTGTTAGAACTCCAGCTTAAGAAGATCCTATTACCGCCGGTGTACCGTCCACATAACGAGACATCTGTGTTCCATTTTATTATAATAATTTTTATTTTCAGCAAACAGTATATATTGAGATGCTATTGTGGGAATCAGTCTCGCAGACACTTGCTTGCAGCAGAAACGTTCCCTACACACGACACTAAACACATCTTGACAAATCCTTTAGAACCTCCTAACCTAGAGTCCCTTCCCTTTGCTTCGAACCCGACAAAACAGCTCGCTGCAGGACCAGCTTTACCCGCTCCTAAGCGTAGTTATCTAGCCACCCGGTTATACGTTTGGAGCTTGGGTTCAGGCTTTTAGATTCAAATTTTTTAAACTGATATGGCTGCAATCAAGGAAGGTTTGGTATCAACAGACTTTTCTGAACAGTTCGGCAATATGACTCTCCTTGACTGGTATTAAAGGGAGTTCTTATTACTAGGTACTAGTCAGTCTTTAACTTAGAGATCTAACCATTACGTTATCAATTATTCAATGGAATTTATGTACCGAATTCGATAACCACTTGCCTAAGTAAACTCCTCTCAATGCACATGAAAGTATCTACGAGGGGATTAACAAAAGTTTAATCAGTTCATCTCTTAGTGACTTTCAATTTGTATTTGTTAAATTCAAAAACACCAAATCCTTTGCAATTACTTTATAAGTCTTCCTTTCAAATTTTAGAACAATCGGCCAATATGAAACGAGAAAGCGCAAAATAGCTGAGGATTCAATGGAATTTATGTACCGAATTCGATAACCACTTGCCTAAGTAAACTCCTCTCAATGCACATGAAAGTATCTACGAGGGGATTAACAAAAGTTTAATCAGTTCATCTCTTAGTGACTTTCAATTTGTATTTGTTAAATTCAAAAACACCAAATCCTTTGCAATTACTTTATAAGTCTTCCTTTCAAATTTTAGAACAATCGGCCAATAGGAAACGAGAAAGCGCAAAATAGCTGAGGATAGGTCAGACGAAATTCCACCAGCAACGTAAACAGAAATTCACCATGTGACTCTCTTCGGGTTTCAGCGTAATTTACAGCCAATAGAAATATTCAGTGAAAGCAAAATTGCATATGGAACGATTGCACCGTCTTTAAAGACTATTTCTAAGTGATTCCGAAGATTCCAAACCGGACATTTTTCTGTAGAGGACGAGTCCCGAGAAGGTCGATCAAAATCTTCCACTGATGGCGTCACTGTAGTTCTGGTCAAGTCCAAAATTGACGAAGACACACGATTGACACAACAAATGATTGCTAATGAATTGGACTTGGTCCCTCGTATTCAAGTTACTCATCATAGATAGATTTTGCAGCAAATTTATCGTAATCCATATTTCAGCAAATTAAGATACAGCGGTTACACTGGATATATTAAAAGAGAATAAAGAAAGGGAACACTCGATACGAGCATGTTTTCCAGTTGCATGAAGCACATTTACAAAGGAAGTGGAAGCAGACCAGGTGATGGCTCCGGTCAATGCTCTAACTTAATGTGCTTGAATAGTTCCATATTTTGTTGAAAAACTTCAAAATTCCTATAGGGTTTTTTACGAGTGCACGCTCTGCTGCATACCCCAAACAATATTTACTCAATGAGGATGGCAACCGGCAATCAAATGTCAGTAATCACCCGTCAAATATTCATTCAAACATTTTCTTTTCGGTTGCATTGCGAGCAAAAGATAAAGAAACTTTACTGGAAATGTTTGCCAAGTGGAAATGTAGATTTTTCTGCGCTCGCCCAAAGACAGCTTTCAATGGTGGGCAAGCGAAAACGGCATGCCTTTCAAAATACATACATATACTCACATAGACATTTATCAAAAATATATACATTTATTTATTTATTTGTTATTTTTCCTTGCAAAAGTTTATCTATAAAGCTACATACATAAATACTTACATATGTAAGTGAATCACTTGAAGCGATCTGGTTAGTTACCCGCCTGCGCGGCCGTGTTGACCAACCAATTGAAGCGTGGCGCGCCGCCAATCATGTATATAAACAGCTGCAAAAAATGTTCAAAGCAACTTGAAAAACATAAAAAATATAGGAGGTTGCAGAAAAAAGTGAAATTAAAAAAAAAATAACTCTCGCAACCAACATTGCCCACCTTCGATCGAGTCAATATTTGCTGACGTCTTCTTGTATTTTTTTTTTACTTTATTTTTTGTACGAGGGTTGGCTTTTATATTTCGGTATTGCCACTCTGAATGAGGTATCTCCAAAACATGCCTTCTGCACTCTCCGTTTATTTCTTACGTACGGTAACAAAAGTCAATCAATTGGTTTTCTGATTTCTTGAAAGACAAATGACAAACAAATGCTGGTTCCACTAATGCCTCGATCGTTGTCTCGATCTCACAATAGGTCACATGACGAACTTACAATATCACTTTGCGTACATTATTTTTTTCCGGATCAAACAAGTAATTTTGGACGGCCTTCAAGAAATTCGTCTTGGGATGATCTACGACCTCGACTGAGTTCACCATACCATTAATAAGCACTGGTTTTGATGGAGCTTTAGCGAGGTACTGTTGCGGGTACAGATATTGTAAGGCCTTTCAGCTCGTGAATTAAGAGCTGGGACTTTCTCACGACACATTATGGCGTATTTTGCACTTGAACTTATACCTGAATCCACATGAAGTCCAGCTCATACAACAACTGAAGTTAGCTGACCATTCACATAGGGCTTTGTGAATGGTCGAGATTGAAACTAGTGGGCGGCGATTTTTCGAACAAAACTTTATTCAGCAAAGAGGAATATTTCTCACTTGGAGGATACGTAAATAAGCAAAATTGTCGTAAGTAGAGCTCCGAGAATCTTCCAAAAATTGAAGAGAGACCGATACACCACAAGATACTCTCTGTTGCGCTCTTTGGTCTGAAGTTGTGACTGGACCTTACCTCTTTGAAAACGACAACGACGAGGCTAGTCACTGTCAATTCGGAGCATTATGACTTGGACAATATGATTCCCGCGGGGTTAGGTTTCAAGAATTTTAATTTAAATAAAAAAATAAGTTAAATTTACTAACTGCGGTCGTACCGCGGCAGGGAATGTCAACCCCACCGAGTGTATTTCGGACATGAAATAAAGGCTCCTCGTGAAAAAAACATCAGCCGTTCGGAGGCGGCTTAGTATAAACTGTAGGTCCCTCCATTTGTTGGAAAAACATTAAGACGAAAAACCACAAATTGGAGGAGGAGCTCGGCCGAAAATCGCTTTAGCGGTTGCAAAGTGCCAAAATATATATATAAAGTATGACTGTCATAAGAGGCGAGTAAAATCCAAGGATTCTCACGACAGTCGGGTCCATATACCGGAACGTTTCGGATTTTTATCCTGCCAAGGACTGTCATTACCGCCACATTCCCCAAAAACTACTTTGGCGAATATTTGTGCGGCTAAACAAAAACAACAACAACTTGGAGCCAAAACCGAAACCAATATCCGTCAAATTATGTCTGAGGTATCGTCCAGAAGGTGCCAAGAAGTGGTTGAAAATCAAGGTTTTCAAAAAATGTATTTACGAGGTCGTCATTTAATTGATGTAGGGTTTCACACATAATGCCAAGGTTCAAACTTTATAATAAAAAAGGAATTTCAGAAAAAAAAAATATATTAAATTCATTTTAGTTATGTATGTACGTTTATTTCGCGAAACGGCAAAATGGATAACCCCATGTAACTTAAAAAATGTCAAACCCTACGATGAAGTTGTCAGTTGTCAGTTGTCAGTTGCCCGTTTCCAACACCTGAAATATAAAAAGGTATCCCTCGTATGGTATGCATGCAAAGTGTAGCAGAAAACCCCGAAAGCCGGATATTCTAGCTGGCGCGCTACGAGAAACGCTAACTTTCCACGTAAACAAGATATTGCCGTGTGAATGCGGAAAGCGGGAAGCGTAAAGCTGCGCATAATTAATAAATTACATATGTACATACTCGTATACATATACATACATATATGCATATTTTACCGTTTATTGTCTTTAATAATAAATTTTTGCGAAAATAGTCAAAAAAATGTTTTATGCGTTAATTAGTAGCGGTAGTTTACCGTACATTAAAAAGTTTGCGAAAACAATGCCACTAACACCAACAACAACAATAACACGCTGCGCTAAGTAATAAAATCGTCAGGCAACCAGCCAGTTAGCCAGTTAGTGGCATGCGGACAGCGTAAAATCGCATGATTTCCCAAAGCAATGTAAATAAATATTCGTATGAATGTATGCATGTAAGTTGCATGTCCACCATTTCAGCTAACTGGCCTGTTGAGCGCCATACCACTCCACGCCATGCCACGCAGTGTTAAGCCGTTGAAGCGTACAGGCGACGCATGTCACAACTTTCACCTTGACTGCCAGACAGCCAGCCCAGCCCGCTAGTCAGCTAGAGCTAGCGAGTCAATGAAGCCACAAGCATCAAGCTCTAAGCGTGCAAAAGCCCACCAACATACTACTGCTATTCGATAGCCAGCTCACGCACTTTGACGAATGTGAAGTAAACAATACAGAGCCCGCGAAGAGGCCAAGTTTATTAGTGGGAAGAAAAAAAATTTAGATAAAATAAAATTAATAAAATGAATTGAAAAGTAATGAATTTTATTTGTTATGTGCATATAAGATACCAGAGAGTGTTTTTTAAGATTGCCCATGCTTATATCCAAGATGGAATGAGACGATGTCACCAAGATGATGTCAAAATTGTGCTGAGCGACTTTAATGTCAGGTCGGACAAAGAGGGTAACTTCGCCACACAATGTCGGAAAGTTTAGCCTCCACGATGAAACATCCACAAATGGTTTGAGGATGATGAGACTTCGCCGGCTACCTGGTTGCCTCCAGTTTGAAAAACTCAAAATCAGATTAATCATATTGTGATAGACGAACAACATGCTTCGGTGAGTACCCAACATCGACTCGGACCACTATCTTGTGGCTGCAAAAAGATACGCATCCGCCTCTGTGTAGCAAAGAACACCCGTCAAAGCACACTCAAGGGTGTTCGACATCGAAAAGCTGCAATCACAACAAACTGCCGAACGACGTTTTCCTGCTCAACTTACATTCCTGCTCTCTGAGAACACTCATCAGCAACACAATTTAAGCGAGCTGTGGAGCGGCATTTCAAGCTCCCCACGTACAGTTGCAAGCAATGCTATTGGTTTTGGGAAAGGCAAAAAAAAAACACATACACATCTGATTTGATGAGGTTTGTCGGTCCACAGTGCCTAACTCGTAACGTTACGCTCGACCACTACACAGGCGGGGTGGGATAGATAACGAGAACTAAAGTAGGAAGCAAGACGGATTTGCAGACAAAAAAAAAAGTGACCGAGATGATCGAGCTTGAGAAGCTGAATACTCAAAAATTTTACAGAGAAAAAGATTCGGAAAATGTTGTATTATACAAATGGACCAGCCCAGACCATCCAACGAGTATCAAATTAGACAGTTTCGCAGATTTTTGACTCAAAGCTGTCGCGATCTATCGCACACAAATCATTCTTTATGACAACAAAAATATAAGAAGAAGATGATTTAAAAAGTTCTCTATTGATAAGCTTTCTCTAAGACCAATTGTGAGGTTCCCTTGGCTGAAGGTACTACTAGCTTAGCCTTCATTGACCCCCGGACTGATGACTACTAACATTTGGGTACCTTTCACTAATCATTTGTGTTGAAATGTTGAACATTTAACAATATCGTATCCCTCCGAGTGATCTTACCATTCAGAAGAGATTCGGGAGACGTTCTCAATAGATAATACGAGAGACATTTCAACAGAAATACACAGCTGTGATCCACAGTCGATTTTAGTTTAGTTTCTAGCATAAAACAAACCTGGCTTTATTCGCCTTTAATAGAACAAAAGTAGTATTCTTAAGTGATAAAAGCTAACCAGATAAGCCAGGATAACCGGCAAGCAGGGTTTTGTTGAGTATTTGAAAGGATTAGCAAAGAAATAATCCACTATGAGCTGCTACCAAATGGCCAAACTCTAAATTAGGACCTGTACTGTCAGCAGTTAGACCATCTGAAGGAAGCAATCGCCCAGAAGCGCTCAGATTTGCTTGGTTTAGAGCTACATATGCACCATATGTTGTTCCAGTATACACCAAATGATTTGGCTGGTGAAGAATGGGTCTCAAGGCAGGGTTTCTATGAGAGAGCCATAATGACATTACCCGAAAAAGTGCAAAGAGTTATCGAGCAAAACGATGGGTAGCTTTTTTCACGAAATTTTTTATCGGCTTGTTTTTAGATGAATTTATAGTTCGGTTATGAAACCTCAAAGCACTTTTTTTGGAACTGGGTTAAATCGTTACCACAAACACCTTCAAAAACATTAGTTTCTATGGGTACCGCTGGCAAAAAACTGCTCTTCGAGAGAGTAGTGAAAATCAACATTTTCCCAGCATTGCATGCTGTTGATAAAATTCAAAAGCTTGATGTTGAAAAAAATAATAAAAAAGTAAAAATTTCGCACATCTTGAAATAAAATCAAATTCCACGCAATCAGAATGAAGACAAGTAATAATAATACCAAACGGATTTCACATATAAATCGTGCTTTGCTGCTATAACCATAAAATAAAAAACATAAAAGAGAGATATATACTATTTGCATATATTTATTTATTTTATCAAACGACTTGTGAAATCTCAATAGAATTAAATAGAAGCCAAATGAAATGCCATTCCAACGAGTTGAATGTACAAAAAGAAAAAAAAAGAGAAGCGTATAAAGAAATAACAAAAAATAGAAGTAAAATTAAATAAAATTAGTGGTTTGACCGACAATTCACCGCTGCTTGGCTCTGAAGTGGCTATTTAGTGATTCCATGCTATACAATTATTACTATACGTATACTCGCACTGTGAAACTTAAACCACTCAGTCTCAACTTGGTGGCTGACTATGTTGGCGCACGATTTAATAGCATAAATTTTCAACTAATTAATTGAAGAATATATCCGTTAGTAATAGTGAAAGAGTGAGAATTAAATATAACGTTGGCAGCGGCTGAGCTACAGTGGTGGCATGTGTAGAGGTATGGATGAAAAAACAAAGTGTATTTTTGTTATAATAAACAAATAATTTTTTAATTGAGTAGAAGTTTTAAAGTAGGTTTTTAAGAAATACTTTGAAATTTTTTTGTTGTTGTAATACTTCAGAATTTTTTCCTTTTACACTTTTCTCGACTTTCTTTTCCAATTTGTACCTTTTATTTTACTTAAAATCTCATTATTTATTAACTTTTTCAAATTTTTCCTAATTTTTTTAAAAATAATATTTTTTACTTATTTTATTTTTATTTTTAACGTTAAAAATTTGTTCATTTGAATTTTTTTTTATTTTCTTTGCTCTTTAATTTTTATTTTTTATACCTACGAATTTTCTATTTTGTAATTGTTATAAGCGCCAATTATGTATATTTAATTATTATAAGCGCCAATTATATATATAATTGTTATAAATTTTTCTTAAATTTTCTTGAACTCGTTTAATTGGAATTTTATTTTTTTTTTACTTGATTTAGGTTTTTAAAATTTTTTTATATTTTTTAAATTTTCTCTCATTTTTACAAATATTTTTTTTTTATTAAGCTTACTTATCAGTCTTAATTCTTTTTATAATAACTTTTTCGGCCATGCTATAAATTTTTATTTTAATTTTTTAAATTTTCTCAAATTTTTACAAATATTTTTTTTTTTTTATTAAGCTTACTTGTTAGTCTTAATTTTTTTTATGCGTATAACTATTATTGCGGTCATGCTGAAGGCATGTTGTTTATATGAATTGAATATTTTTGTTATTTAGCAAAGAAAAATGGTGGTTATTATTATTTATTTTTTTTAATAAATTTGTTTTTTTTCATTTGTTGTGTTTACTCAAATATATTTTTTTGCTAGAATTTTTTAACAACTTTTCTTAATATTCCCGTGTTGTTTAATTAATTTTATTTATTCCTTTAATATTTTTCTTTTTATTTTTAATATTTTTTATTTAGAAATTGTATCTCATTTTTTGGATAACGCTCTAATTTTTTTCAGATTTTCTTGCAGATTAGGTTTTTTTATTTGATTAATGTTTTTCGGTTTTTATGCTTTTTTATTAGTCTTTATTTGAAAATTATTTTTTTTTTTGTAATTCGAGAGAATTTTTTTTTTAATTTTTTCCCCCATTTTTTATTTTCAATAATTTTTATAATTTTTTATCATATTTTTAGATGTTTTAATTACATTTGCTCTTTTTAAGAGATTTTTTTTATAAGATTTTCTTAAATTTTTTAGTTTAAAAATTTATTATATATAATTTTTTTATTGTTTTATTTATTTAAGCTTTCCTATTTTTTAATTCGTTTATACAATAACTTTAAAATTTGTTTTTGTAATTTAAGGGACATTGTTTGTCTTTTCATTTTTTTTTATCATTATTTTCAAATAAATTTTTATTTTTTTCTCGTATTTTTTATGCAGATTTATGGTTTTTTTTTTGTTATATATTTATCTATAATTTCTTATTAATTAATTAAAGTTTCTTACATTTTTCAGTTAGAATTTTTCAATAATTATTTTACTTATTTGATTAATTTCTTAATTAAAAATTTCCTCCATTTTAAATTTTGTTGAAACTGATTTTAATTTTCTAGTATTTTTAATTATATTTTTTTTTGTTGTTTCTATAAACTATTATACTTTTTAATTAGTTTTTACTGTTAAAATCTCTTATTTTTTAAAATTTGAGAGAATTTTTTTTTTTCAAATCTTTCCCCTATTTTATATTTCCATACTTTAATATTATTATAAATTTACAAATAAATTTTTTTTCTTTGTTTTAATTTTTCTTTTTTTTTAATTTTTTTTCATAGATGTATGTGGACTTTTTTATTTATTTTTTTTTTTATCTATAATTTCTTATACATTTTCAATAAATTTTGCTGAGTTTTTCTAACTAGAATTTTTATTTTTTTTTGTTTATCTAGGTTTTAACACTTTTTAATATTTTTTTTATTCAAATTTTTTTGAAATTTGAGAATTTATTTAAGTTTTTATCGTTTTTTTATTTTCATTAATTTTTCTTATTTGTTTTTTATTTTTTTTTATTTTTTACTCAGATCTCATCTTGATTCATTTTTTATCTATAGTAATTTTCGCAATTTTTTTATATACTGACAGATTCTTAAATTATAATTTTTTATGTTTGTATTGTTACTTTATTATTTTACATAATTTTTTATTCAATTCTTCTAAACTTTTACTTTTACTCCAATGATTTTATTTAATTTTTTTTATATGTTTTATAGGTTTCTATATATTTTTTATATTTTTAACCTTTAAAATTCCTTAATGTAATTTTTCGTTAATATTTTTCTTTGCTTAATTTTGTAACTATTTTTATAACATTTTTCTTTTATTTTTAATTATTATTTCCGTATTTTATTTATTTTTTTTTCATTTTAATTTTTTTTTTTTTGCTTACACAGATTTTTTCGCTGCCTTCTCCGCAATTATTTCACTTTATTGACCATGACAATGGAATAAACAGAGAAGTATGTGAAATGAATGAATGTAATAAATACATATGTACTCACGCATATTTTACGGTTAGGTTAACGAACTGCAGTTTTACGAAAGTGAATTCAGTGGAAAGTATGGACGGTCAGCCGTTAAAAGATATAAAATATGCAATAATCCAAGTGTTCATACGAAGTAAATATATGTATACATAAGTATGCGAGAGTTCTCATAGCATAAGCACATACATAAGTACAAATTCTTAACGCCGAGGAATCTGCTTTTATTTTCTAATAATAGAAAAAAACTCGCTTTTAATTCATTTTTTTTTTGTTTGCTTTATTACAAGTTTTCTTGTTCTTAATATTAATTGCGTCTACTAATGAGTACTTAAATGCAGAAAAAGCTAATATAATTATACACTCACTACACCATTTAAAGCAGGCAGATAGGAAAAATTCATCTTACCGGCCTGCCAAACGCAGCAGTCCCTGGATGGCGGGGCAAGCTCTTTTTGTGCGCAGCTTGAGTGCGTGCAATGGCCAGCGGCAACAGCAACCGAAGCAAATATTGTAAATACCAGTGCATGGAAAATCAAAATATATACTTATGTATTTATTTATAACTAAAGATTTGCGCTCAACAAACAAACGTCTATTGCTCTTGACACAAAGTGAAAAAATATATGTAGCAACCACATATAATAGTGGAGAAAAGCAACAAAAATATATACATACATACGAGTACATAGCAACATCACCAACACAAGCTGGGAAGGTCAATTAATTACTTGGTATGTAAGTAAGTAAGTAAAGTTGTGGGGAGCACATAAGAGTGGTATTTCTACTAGGTAGCAATGCAGACGCATGCTCAACGTCATAAAAATACTTACATATATGGTATATATAAAAGTACCGAAATATTTCGGTTTCAATGACATCGTCTCGCTTACAGCGGAACTGGTGCATGAAGTCGACGAAAAATATACAAACATTTAAAGAGAAGTAAAGTATAAAAATAAAATAAAAATCATAAAAAAGCACTCAACGCTTAATGAGAAAAACAAAACACTAGAGAAGGGGAGAGTATGCGAGATTTTGTTTAGAAAATACAAAAAAAAACCTAAACTCACGTGAGATATAAATTCTGGGGAGAAAGTTATATTTGTTTATAAAAAAAAATTATTTATTTTAACCAAATATTTATATCTATACACACATGTGTATTTAAGGAAAGGTAGTTTTAGTAAAACTAATAAAAACTTTTACTAATAGTAAATTAATTTAAATAAAAAATTAAGCTCAATTTTCTAATTGCGGCATGAAATATCAATTCCTCCGAGTGTATTTCTGACATGAAATAAAGGCTCCTCATAAAAAACCATCAACCGTTTGGAGTCAGCTTAGTATAATAAATAAAATAAATAATAAATTTATTTGAAATAGTAAAAATTCGTTATTTTAACTTTTTCGTTATTTAAAGTGATATGCCCGTTGAGGCTCCTAAATGTATGCAACTTTTCGCAATAAAAATCGTTGCCTACATTTAGGAGAATACTTCTTAAGAAAAACACCTTTTTTATATATGATTAAAATTTATTTTATATTATTATTCAAAAAAGAAAACAACAAGGTAGTTAAGATTGCGCTTTAGAAAAATTTAAAAATATTGAAAACTTACTTGTGAGTCTACAAGAGTAACTAATAACAAATTTCGCATAAAGTTCGGTCGGAATAACTCGCCTTTCAGGCATTTAGTGGAATAAATCCTACCGCGAGCTCGTCAAATCAGTTCGTTCCAACCGATCAAGTTCGAAAATCGCATAATTAGCCGAATCGGCGATATCAACTGGCCACCTTGCAGCTGGTCAATATTTTCTTAAAGGGTCACACGCCATCCTTCCAGAGACGATTCATGACTTAAAATACGAAATTCAAGTCGCCATTTCAGCCATAGAAGACGATCGAAAATATATTGGAAAATTGGGTCGTCAGACAGATTAGAAAGGGTTACTGCAAGGTCAACCGCTGCAGCCATAAGTACCAAATATTTATCGGTCTTTTCTGAAACAATTTTAAAACGCAAACTTTTCGAGACCCACGCGTTATCTGTTTTTTTTTGTTTTTATTTTATTTTATTTTATTTTATTTTATTTTATTTTATTTTATTTTATTTTATTTTATTTCATTTTATTTTATTTTATTTTATTTTATTTTATTTTATTTTATTTTATTTTATTTTATTTTATTTTATTTTATTTTATTTTATTTTATTTTATTTTATTTTATTTTATTTTATTTTATTTTATTTTATTTTATTTTATTTTATTTTATTTTATTTTATTTTATTTTATTTTATTTTATTTTATTTTATTTTATTTTATTTTATTTTATTTTATTTTATTTTATTTTTTAAGTTTTAAAATATTTTTGAACATGTTTTTATTTTTATTTTTTTTTTTTAATTTTTAAAATACATTTGAAAACTCCTTTGAATACTTTTACTTCAAATTATATTTGAAAAAAAAAAGAATTATATTTAACTTATTTTTCGATTGGAAGCAATATATTCAATAATCTAAGAACAATTTTTTATGAATTTAATTTTTAATTATTTTTTAATATTTTTTTCTTTTAACGCTCTTATTGTATCCCTACGAGAACTCGTACAGTAAAAATAAATAAATCAACAGTATTGTCACCAAGCCATGCTCTTGTAACTGTTACAAACCAGCGGAAGCTCATTAAAACCCAGATTAATTAACACAACTGACCAACTGACTTACATAGGCTTAAAATTTATACTCCGCATTTCCTGTAATGCATTGCGTTAAAAGAAACGTAAATTAAATTTAAAAACGTATATTATTTAGACTTAGTTAAAAATTGAAAGAAAAGCGTAAGAAATAATACAAATTAAATTTAATTTAAATAAATTTATACATATATAATAAATATATGGTCTGAGTCAGCTCAAAAAAATTAAATTAAATTCGTTTAAAGCATATTCTTATGCGCTTTTTAACATTTGCTATAAATTTTTAACCATAACGAAAAGCCGTCGTTAATGTTAAATCGTTAACAGATAATGTTAAAAGTTGAAATAGACGTGTGCTGTTAATATCATAGCAAACAATCATTTTAAAATTAACGCTAACGATGTCATTTCCTTTCGATAATATGGCGGCGAAACGAAACAAAATCTTTCGGTAAGTTTGTTTTTCGTATTAATAAAACGAAATAATCGTTTTGTGAATTTTATTTTTGTAGATATTTGAGCAAGTCATTTGAATAGAAATTAATAACAATTTTCGAATTTTAAAATTTTTACGAAAAATAAAAATAAAAATAAAAACAAAAACAATGGAAAATAATCAGCATATTACCAACAATTCCGTTAACGCTCTGAATCATTTCATTCATCAAAAAATATAATAAATATATATATAAATATACATAAATATATACTATACATACATATGTATGCAGGTATATAAATTTATTTTTATACTTAACTTAAACAAAATCAATTATTATGTCACTCAATATTTTTTTCATATCTAGACAACTTTATAAAAATAATAAATCGAGTAAAATAGTAAAACAATTGAATAAAAGGCTTTTAACGCTGAGTAATATTTGAAATGTGTGCACTTACAGACAAACAATTGTAAAACAAATAAAATAAAATTCGCGAAACACCCACTGGAGGCAAAACACTTTACAAATCAAAATGTTCGCACTGTTTGCTGTAAGCGCTCTGCTCTGTTACCATGCGTTGCGTTCGCCGCTAACCTTGTGGTAAAACGAAAAATGAATTTGAAAATAAATCAATTCATGTCAAAATTAATCAAATATGGTTAAAAACATTACACAAAAATTGCAAAACAAAAATGCATTTAAATATAATATATAAATAAAAATGGTAGCCAGTGATAGTTAACAAATGCGCTAGTGCACGAACAAACCATTGAAGAGTTAACAGCGAATGCAGCGACTACTCGTCGCTGTTATTGTACATTTTCACGAATAACGGGCGTGCATGTGCTTGCGAACAGAAAAAATATGCTACAAATGGCAAATCTAATGCAAAAGTGCAAGCAAATACAAAAAACATATATATATGTATGTGTGTACATATGTAAGCATATGGTATTTAAAAAATTAGTTGGAGAGCTTGTTTGTGCAGTTATTATTGCTTCATGTGCATTGCACTGCAAACAGCTCAAGTGTGTTAGAGGTATGTACCTATGTACATATATGTGTAGGTATATGTTATGGTTCAATCGGCATAAACTCCAACTACTAGAACTGTTAAGGTTAATGAAAGACACATAAATTACATATAAATATATGTACATACCTATATACAAATTACAAGTAAATGTTAAAGTGCATAACACAGGAGAAATATTGCATTACATGCGTACATACATACATACTCATATAGGCTTAGTAAAAAGTAAACCATTATTTTCACAATAGATGGCTTTAGTGATCTGTATCTTCCTTTCTATAAGTGCGATTAGATTGCACTAAATGGCTTTAGAAAAAGTATATTTTGTATTAAAAAAGATAATGAGAGAAGTGTTGTTCACTTAACTCGGTAGTATTTGAGCGAATGTCAAAGATGCACGCCAGCAGAGTGAAAATACACTATATTCCTCAATTTTTCTACCACAAAGGCGAAAACGCAATTAACGTAGCTGGAAATAGTATTTATGGTCCTAGCTCCGGAGTTATACATTGCACAAAAAATAGTGTGGAACCACTTGAAAAAGGCTGGATACACAAGGAAGCTCAATATATGTATGCCACATGAGTTAACGAGAAAAAACCTCAAGAACCGAATTTCAATATACTAACCGCTGCTGAATCGTAACAAATTCGACCTATTTCTGAAGAGTTTATTGACTTATAGCAACTTCATATGAGAAGAGTCGTAGTCGAAGGGCAGTGAGTCGGCACAAATGTACTACAAGCTCGAATTGACGGAAAGTTTTGTGGAGTGCTTGGTGGGTTTGGCAAGGAATCATTCATTATGAGCTACTCCCTCCCAGAAGTGTACAGCTTTGTCCAACAGGAGAGGAATTGTGTTTCATCAGGACAAAGCCATAACATACACACATCTATTGTGACTCGTCAGAAACTCTAATAGCTTGGTTGGGAGGTTTTTATGCATCCACTTTATAGTCCAAACCTTCACACCAAGTGATTATCATCTGTTCCTGTCTATGGCGAATGTTCTAGCTGGTTCTGGGTTGATATAAAGTGCATAATTCAAACTATGGTAAATAAAGTCATTAATTTAAAGCAATTTTACTAGACCTGATATAAATACTACTCGGCAATACAACAAGTTTTAAGTGGCATTTCAAATACAATAAAAAAAAATCAAAAAAATAATAATAAAAATCATAAAACATTTATAACTGTATGATGAAAGCACAACCATTTTCCAGTTGTTATTTTTTTTTTTTTTTGGTGTACTTTTGAGCTTTTCCTCTTCCTCCACATAATTCCCGCGGGTACATACATATATATGTAGCACGTTTTTGCTACTGCGGCAATTGCAGTGTTGCATTCAAGTGGCTGAATGAACAAAAGCACCTCAAATGCATATATACTAGTATTGTATTGCATTTTCGACTTGACCTCACTTTGCGGTATGTAGTATTGTATGTATGTATGTATGTATGTAGTTAAAACTGCGCTTCTTCAATGCTGTCCCAATAGCGTTTACTTAGTAGCCACGTGCTCAGTAGCACGGCAATTTACTGTGTATAAATATGGTTATTTGCTTCGATTGCCTTTTCGGCAGCTGCAACTTTTCGTAGAGATTGCCTTTTTTGTGGGCGCTTTTTTTATTTTTTTTTATTTCATTTTATTTTATTTATTTTTAAGATTTGTATTTTTTGTTCTTGTGGTTAGTTGTCATTTTGTTTGTTTTTTTTTTAGTTTTTTTTTAGTTCTTTTTTAGTATTCTTATTTTTATTTTTCTTTTTATTTTTATATTTTTGTTTGTACCATATTTAATTTTATTTTTTATATTGGAAACCGGTCAGCGCGCATGAGTCCATTTTTTCTACTTTTTTTTTTTTGTTTTTTTTGTCTCGAAAATAATCTCTATTGCAAATATGTACGTCAGAGCAGTGGCAGTTTTACCTTACAAGCAGCAGTAGTTGACCATGACTTATAGTCGCTAATGATGATCAAATCGGTTGGGAATTAAATTTGTGGCTTTTTTTTTTTGCTTTGGTTTATTTGTTAATATTTGTCTAGTGGTTGATAGTTGATGAACGCTCAGTTTTAATTAATTGTATAAGTTTTATGTTGAAGTGAAAGAAAAAAAAAACAAAAGCAGTTTCGGTATGCCCAAAAAACGATTACTGTTTTTTGTCTGGTTAACTAATTTCACTAATTAACTAACCAGTTGGGAAATAGTTAGTGAATATTTTTTTTTTCAATTTCAGCATATAATTTTATCAAAGTGATGATGAGAAATATATTAAGCTTGCACTACGATTTGTGGCATAAAGTTTTGGTCTTTGTTCTACAATCGAAATGTTGTTTTACGGTATCGACATTACCCTAGATTTCTAGATATTTATCTGCCACATTTTCATCGAAGATTCCTTAAATTCCCATACTTTTTTTTTTTTTGAAGAGTTAATTAAGTTTTAAAACTGTTGAAAAAAAAAATTGATTAAAAAATTACTTAGAACTGTATTCTTTATTGCATAATACTCGGGAATTTTTCTTTCTTTGGAAAGGGACCACTGTACAAACGGGTCGCTAAAAATTTGTCTTTGACAGTTTTTCGATTGATTGACTCAGTACGTTGTGAGCGTTCGCCAAAGATGGACACCAGCAAAGAGAAAATTCGCTATATTTTACAATTTTTCTTCGATCAAGGCGAAAAAGCTGCCAAAGCGACTGAAAAAATTAATTTACAAGTAGTTTATGGGCCGGATACTGTAAACGAACGTGTAGCACAAAAGTGGTTTGCTAGGTTCCGTTCCGGTAATTTCGGTGTCAAAGATGCACCACGCGTCGGGAGGCCTGTCGTCGAAAATTGCGATACAATCATGGAAATAGTGGAAACAGACAGTCACGTGAGCACCTATTTAATAGCTGAGGAGCTAAAGATAAGCAAGAAAACCGTTTGGAACCATTTGCATAATTTTGGATTCACAAAGAAGCTCGATGTTTGAGTGCCACAAGAACTAACGCAAAAAACACGATGGACCGAATTTCCATTGCGAATCGCTGCTGAATCACAACAAAATCGACCCATTTCTGAAGTGTTTGGTGACTGGCAATGAGAAGTGGATCACTTAGGACAACGTCAAGCGAAATCGGTCGCGGTCGAAAAGCGGTGAGCCGGCGGAAACGGTGGACAAGCCAGGATTGACAGCCAGGAAGGTTTTGCTGTGTGTTTGGTGGGATTGGCAAGGAATCATCTACTACGAGCTTCTACCCTATGGCCAAACGCTCAATTCGGCCCTCTACTGCCAACAACTGAACCGCTTGAAGGCAGCACTCATCCAGAAGAGGCCATCTTTGATCAACAGGGGCCGAATTGTGTTCCATCAGGTCAACACCAGGCCACACACGTCTTTGGTGACGCGTCAGAAGTTCCAGGAGCTCAGATGGGAAGTCCTAATGCATCCACCTTAAAGTACGGATCTGGCACCAAGTGATTACCATCTTTTCCTGTCCATGGCGAACGCGCTTAATGGTGAGAAGTTGGCTTCAAGAGGGGCCTATGAAAATTGGCGCTCCGAGTACTTTGCCGATAGGGACGCAGCATTCTACGAGAGGGGTATTATGTTGGGTTGGCATCTCTTTGGCAACAAGTTTACGAAAAAAACTGCGCATATTTGACTTAAATCGCACAAATGTACACAAAGTTATCATATTTTGCAAAAACAATAAAAAAAACCGAACGAACTTTTTACTTGACTTAATATATAACTCAGAAAATCAGTAGCTATCACATATTCTTTCCTTATACTTCTTTCAACCAAAGTGGCAGTTTCAAAATCTTGATACAGATACTAGCTTGGGTTTGCATCTGCTATTTCATTTCCTTTAATACCTGTGTGTTCCGGAACCCAGATGAGTTGAACTTTGTTTCGTTCGCCCACTCTATTGAGGTTATGTTGGTTAACTATATTCCTTTGGAGTATGAGCTCTGCACATATTGTAATGGCAAACACCTCTGCTTGGAACATACTAGGGTATTTCCCCATGGGAATCGTTATCTTATTTCTGGGTACAGTGACTCCCGAACCTATTACAACAGTAGTCTTGGAACCATCTGTGTACCACACAAGGGAGTGTGGTTTTATTACTTTCTGTACCTGAGTTTGGTTCCATGTTCTTTTTTCCCCTAGGATGTCTCTATTGCAATTTGCTTAAGGTATTCTCTCTTTTATCTCTGCCCTGTATTGGCCATAGTAAAGTCCAATTCCAAAAATAGCACGAAACAGAGAGTAATCCACATTCAACTGTAAAGTCTTTGTCTGAAATATGACAGGTTAAGAACTACATAACTACCAACTTAGAGCTACAATATTGGGATATTGGCCCTCTGGAGAGATCATGATCATCTCAAATTGGTTTGACTTATGCACAACCGTTGCCGTTGCCGCAAATAAGAATTTGAAGGGAATAAGTAAACAGATTTCCATTTTCCAAGTGAGTGTCCAGCTCTCTCACATCTTCGACAAGGCACTTAGAACCTGATTTGATGCCTAGCCGAATAGAATCGATGTCTATCGAAAGCAACATCGGAAATACATAAGTAGTTGAGAACATCAATTGATTCGAGAGCAACGTTCCAATGTGAATGAAGAATGTTACGGACATACGAAAGTGCAACAATCACTGATGAATCGTAACCAAATCGACCCATTTCCGAAGCGGATGGTGACTGGTTCTGAAAGTCTAAGTCAAACGAAAACGTTCGTCATTGAAGGGCGGGGAGCCGGTGCAAACGGTCTCCGAAGCAGAATTAAATAAAGGGTTTTTTGTGTTTTAATGGGATTGGCAAAGAAATATCCATTATTAGCTGGTTCACAACAGAAATATTTTTAATTGGGACATATTCTAACAGCAATTGGACTGTCTGAAGGTAGGTCCAGCTTTGGTCAACGGGAGGGGAATTGTGTTTCATCAGCATAATGCCAGACCACAGAAATCTATAATGACAAGCCGTAAGCTCCGAGACCTTGTTGGGAGTTTGTTATGCATTCACTTTATAGTTCGAACCGCGCACCAAGTGATTACACAACCATTCCCGCTGTTCCTGTCTAGGGCAAATGCTTAGGCTGTGAAGTATAAGAAAAGTCTGTAAAAATCGATAGAGCAGGGGTCTATGGCATTACCTCCAAAATGGCCAAAAGTTATCGAGCAAAATGATGCATATATGACCTAAATAGCATAATACTGACTACTAAATAAAGCTTTCAATTTAATTTAGATAATAATAGATTCCTTTTTACAATAATATACATATGTATAAAAATATTTATGTTAAACCATAAATGTCCAATTAATTAAAAGCTTTTATAATATTCGTTAGCTTATTACCGTTATAGTAATTAATATGTAATTACGCAATTATTGTTTAATCCATATGTTGTTACGTATTTATTGTTTATCTGAAAGTGACAAATTTTTAAAATACGTTCAGATACTATTATAGTATCAACTACATATTATTTTAAACAACAAATATTTATTTTTAACTAAAAAAACAAATATCACATTAGCACCGTTAGCACATTTTCTCTGTTGTTTATTTAAAGAAAATGGAATTTATTATGCTACCAAATAAAGTTTGGCGTAAAAATATTATTGTAAATAACATTAAATTTACACAATATCACATATGTGCATATGTATTTATGTAGATATTACAAGCATAAGAAACATTACTGATGTTGTAATTGTGAGACTGCATTACAGAGAGAAAATTGTGTAGCAACAAATACGACTAAAAATGAAAATTATTTGAATAAGCAATTTTATGGTGTTAAATTCATTAGTTCTTCACACAACGGCTTAGTTTATTTAATATTTTCTCCCCACAAGTACATTAACACATGTTTAGCTGTAGAGAAGTTGAATACAGGGTGGCATATTTTGAGCTAAAATAGTATATTAGGTAACAGAAAAAGATTTATTTATTTATTTATTTGTTTATTTATTTATTTATTTACTTATTTATTTATTTATTTATTTTTTTTTTTGTTTATTTATTTATTTATTTATGTATTCATTTATTTATTTATTTAATTATTTATTTATTTACTTATTTATTTATTTATTTGTTTATTTATTTATTTATTTACTTATTTATTTATTTATTTATTTTTTTTTTTGTTTATTTATTTATTTATTTATGTATTCATTTATTTATTTATTTAATTATTTAATTATTTATTTATTTATTTATTTAATTTTTTGTTTTATTTATTTATTTATTTATTTATATATTTATTTATTTATTTATTTATTTATGTATTTTTTATTTATACATTTATTTATTAATTAATTAATTTATTTATTTATTTAGGTATTTTTTTATTTATTTATTTTATTTTTTATTTATTTTTTTATTTATTTATTTATTTATTATTATTATTTATTTATTTATTTATTTATTTATTTATTTATTTATTTATTTATTTATTTATTTATGTATTTCTTTATTTATTTGTTTATTTGTTTATTTATTTATTTATTTATTTATGTATTTATTTATTTATTCATTTATTTATTTAATTATTTATTTATTTATTTATTTATTTATTTATTTATTTATTTATTTATTTATTTATCTATTTATTTATTTTTTTATTTATTTATTTATTTACTTATTTATTTATTTATTTATTTATTTATTTATTTATTTATTTATTTATTTATTTATTTATTTATTTATTTATTTATTTATTTATTTATTTATTTATTTATTTATTTATTTATTTATTTATTTATTTATTATTTACACATATGAAACTACTTAAATATGCGCCTAATTGTAGGCCAAAATTTTTAATTTTTACAAAAATAATCTAAAAAGACAAAAAAAAGTTTCGCTGTATCCCGAAAGCCCAAAAAAGCGCACTTAGGCCTACTAGTCCATTTTGATACTTATGTTGGGCCTGTAAAGGTGATTCCAATTGGTGTATCTTAGGAACCTCAGGAGATGACTGATACCTACAGACGCAAGCTCTACAAAATAA
The DNA here is from genome assembly GCA_037013455.1 of Ceratitis rosa. Taxonomy (NCBI): domain Eukaryota; kingdom Metazoa; phylum Arthropoda; class Insecta; order Diptera; family Tephritidae; genus Ceratitis; species Ceratitis rosa. Next base: position 12,904,945 of record JAWMAG010000006.1, read on the forward strand.
TCGATCAATCAAGTGCGGTAGAGATCGTTTGAGAAGCAGCATATCCTTCTACCATGAGTCTCCATCAGACAGTGCCCGGTTATTACGCCAGTTGTTATGCTTATGGAGGTCCGGTTTAGAAGATATAAAGACATATTAATTTATCATAGTTATGACTGTTTTCTTTTTAACAAGTTCGTTGACCTCGCTGTTCCCTGGGATGTTCCTATGATCAGGAACCCAAAACCCGGACATTTTGCATGCAGTCAAGAGTTTGTTTAAGATTTCCTTGCATCTTTTTGCCAACTCTGAGGTGAAATTATTGCTTTAGAGAAACTTAATGGCAGCCTGGCTCTCAGAATCGTTCCATTAGCTTCGCTTGAAGGATACTGCAGTAGTCGGAAATTCGTTTACTTATTTCTATAGCAAGAGGTTCACAGTAAACTCACCTTTCTATCGAATCTAGAGCATTCGGAGAAGATGGTTGCGGATTTTTTATACCGAACTGTTATATTTACCCAGTAAATCCTCTTTTTGGAATTTTTGTTAAGAAAGTGTTGTCAAAATTGAAAGTGGATATGATGTAGATGTAGTCCACCTCTTCTGTGAATAATGTAGAATTCAATATTCTGGCGGGCCCTGTGCGGTTTCTCCCATGGTTGAGTTGCCGGAAGAAAATTAAACAGAATTTCAGGGACTTTCGTAGGAGTTGAAGGCAGCGCTTCTGTAGTGAGTGTGAAGATCGTCCACTCAACTATTTTTCTACTTAAGATTATGCGTAGGAATTTCACCTCAATAGAAAGCGTAGGTGGCTTCTACATCCTGTTGAAGAGTACCACTTCATTCTTTGAAGGATTTTCATCTGGAGCGCACTCACTGCACCATTTATTTACTATCTAAAGGGCATTTTGGAGCAGATCACTTAAGACCTGTGTTGTTTAGCTTGCGAAGCTTGGAATAGATAGTATCGGATGGGCTTCCTAATTCAGCGTAAATTGCTCTATTTCCTAAGAGAGTTTTCATAATATTCACTACCTGCGCCTCGAGACTAATTTCTCGGGGGCATTGTTAAAGGTCGCCTGGTTTCCTGAAAAACGCCTAATGTGTACTCTTTGAGGGCGGCAAATCTTTTGGATCTATTCGCCTTAACCTGTCACTTTTTGATATGAAGATTACTTTCGACTTAGTCTATGCATAGGAGATGTGCCCATTGAAAGACAGGCTGAGTAAATACTATGTAATAAGGAGACAGGCTTGTCTGTTAATTTTATTTTTCAAAGTTATAATTATTATAGAATAATTTAATTTTTTTATTCAAAAAGTTATGCCCTTAATTAACCACCCTGTATTTTTTACAATTTTTCCCAACAACTACACAAAGTGTTAATACGTTTTGCATTTACGCTTACGTCGTAGCGCCACCGCATTATTTTCCTCTTTCAATTTCTTTTTCTTCTCGTTTTTATTTTCTTTTTTTTTGCTCATAAAGCATTTCAACATACTTTTCCTCGTTTTATTTCGAAAATTTCATTTACTCCATAAACTCATTACAAAATTCAATCATTTCTACTTGCATTGTGTTGCTGTTGCTGCTGCTGATGCTGTTGTTGTTGTTGTTGTTGTTGCTACTGTTTTCATCATTGCTTTTGTAATCAGTCGTAAATGTGTTAAGCACTAGTTATTGTTGCAATTGTTGTTGCAGTTGTGGAACGTGCATCTCCATTTCCTGATTATTTACCCCACAATGGCATCGTCGCACAGTGAGAAAGCGAGTTACGCGAGTCGACTGACGCTTTGATTGCAATTTTCAAATAACATTTCTTCTGATACGCAAAATTAGCAAAGAAGAAATAAGGAAATAAGGAAATAAGAAATCCGAAATGCGAAAGAAATGCCATGAATTCATTAAAAGATTAATGTATCTTTTTATTTTTGGAGAGAATCTTGCAATATTTCTTTTAACCTGAAAAGACTTTTTAATGAAAGCATTGCTTCAAGTGGTTGCATTGACGTCAAAGCTCTTTATTAGTAAATATGTGAAACTAAATGTTTGTTGATACATACATATGTATTTATGTATGTGCATATGTGGCATGTACATTCACCTACACTTTCATAATTATTTTCAAAAGCATTTATGAGTCTTCAATTGGGAGTCTTTTTTTTCATTTTGCAAACTCTCATTACATTCAGCAGCCATTTGACTGGAGGCGCAATTCATAAACTTTTTCCCGTGCAGTTGTAGTAATTCACCACATTTATGTATGTATGTACTAATTTTTTTATTTTTTTTTGTTGCTTAAACCGCAACATCTTTTAATATAATACATCCACTATTTGTTTCTACAATATCTGCGGTATTTTCATGTTTTTTTTTCAATTTATTATTGTTTTTTTTTATTTTTGTTTTTGTTTCGTTGCAGTTGTTGCATACCATACCAACCACTTGAGACTCGCAACTACATCTCTGGGAGTTAAGTTTAATTTTATTTTCTTCATCATACCACATATTGCGCCTATTTGTTGTATTCGCATGTATGTACATATGTATGTATGTGTAGTATATGTACTATATTATGTGGCAATCCAATCGAATGTAACATCTCATCCTCAAAGCGATCTTTCGAATGGCCAGCAAATGCCGTACATTCACTTGAATAGAATGGCAAAAGCCTTTGTGGTTGTGAATATCTTTGTTGGCATTTGCACATTTCTGACTTAAATTTCAAGTGAATTTTGCGTGCATACTCGTTCGTATTTGCCTGTGAGAAAAATAGAGCAAATAGGCTTTAAGGAGAATCACCAATAATACCCTGTATTGGGTGCTAATCAACATCAAATGGTCGTAAAAGCTAATTTCACAATTTAATTTAATTTAATTTAATTTAAATGTATTCAAATAAATTTAATTTTATTTTATTACATTCTATTTCTTTTTTTAATATCTTACTTTTTTATTTCATTTCTTTATATAAAATTATTTTATTTTTTTATTTATTTTATTTTTTATTCTATTCTATTTTTTATTTGCTTTATTATTTATTTTATTTTATTTTATTTTATTTTATTTTATTTTATTTTATTTTATTTTATTTTATTTTATTTTATTTTATTTTATTTTATTTTATTTTATTTTATTTTATTTTATTTTATTTTATTTTATTTTATTTTATTTTATTTTATTTTATTTTATTTTATTTTATTTTATTTTATTTTATTTTATTTTATTTTATTTTATTTTATTTTATTTTATTTTATTTTATTTTATTTTATTTTATTTTATTTTATTTTATTTTATTTTATTTTATTTTATTTTATTTTATTTTATTTTATTTTATTTTATTTTATTTTATTTTATTTTATTTTATTTTATTTTATTTTATTTTATTTTATTTTATTTTATTTTATTTTATTTTATTTTATTTTATTTTATTTTATTTTATTTTATTTTATTTTATTTTATTTTATTTTATTTTATTTTATTTTATTTTATTTTATTTTATTTTATTTTATTTTATTTTATTTTATTTTATTTTATTTTATTTTATTTTATTTTATTTTATTTTATTTTATTTTATTTTATTTTATTTTATTTTATTTTATTTTATTTTATTTTATTTTATTTTATTTTATTTTATTTTATTTTATTTTATTTTATTTTATTTTATTTTATTTTATTTTATTTTATTTTATTTTATTTTATTTTATTTTATTTTATTTTATTTTATTTTATTTTATTTTATTTTATTTTATTTTATTTTATTTTATTTTATTTTATTTTATTTTATTTTATTTTATTTTATTTTATTTTATTTTATTTTATTTTATTTTATTTTATTTTATTTTATTTTATTTTATTTTATTTTATTTTATTTTATTTTACTTTATTTTATTTTATTTTATTTTATATTATTTTATTTTATTTTATTTTATTTTATTTTATTTTATTTTATTTTATTTTATTTTATTTTATTTTATTTTATTTTATTTTATTTTATTTTATTTTATTTTATTTTGTTTTATTTTATTTTATTTTATTTTATTTTATTTTATTTTATTTTATTTTATTTTATTTTATTTTATTTTATTTTATTTTATTTTATTTTATTTTATTTTATTTTATTTTATTTTATTTTATTTTATTTTATTTTATTTTATTTTATTTTATATTATTTTATTTTATTTTATTTTATTTTATTTTATTTTATTTTATTTTATTTTATTTTATTTTATTTTAATTATTTTATTTTATTTTATTTATTTTATCTTATTTTATTTTATCTTACTTTATTTTATTTTATTTTAATTTATTTTATTTGGTTTTATTTTATTTTATTTAATTTAATTTTTTTTAATTTATTTTATTTTATTGTATTTTATTTGATTTTATTTTAATTATTTTTATTTTGTGTCCGTTTATTGTAATTTATATTATTTTATTTTATTTTATTGGTTTGTTTTATTTTTTATTTATTTATTTATTTTTTTTTAATTTTATTTATTTACTATTTTTATTTCGTTTTTTCTTTTTGTCCGAACACACAGCATTTTTTATGTGTAATGTATCTATATATATTTAAGTTTGAGTAAATTTCACAATCCGCAATATGATCTACTATCTGTGGCAACGCATCATCGGTCTGGAGATGAACGACCGCAGAAGCAGAAAGCATGGGTTCTCCGTTGCACTACCCAGAGCTTCAAGTAAATATATTCATTGATGCGCTACTTTTCCCCAATTACGTACACAAGCACATCTACCATACATAGACGTACATGTAGTCGCATATATGCATTATAAATACACATATAAGTATCTCTGTGTCTCTGCGCTTGTTTTACGCTGGACGGCACACATTTGTTGCAAACCTGACAGGAAAGTTGTACGCACGTCCACGGGCTTCTGATCTACGCGATCTGTTTTATGTGACAGATAATGTCGCCATTGTCACACCATTCAGATTCTGTGGAAAGCGAGCACAGAAGATACACTTTATGCATATATGTGTACATACATACGTGTATATTTATATCTATGTATACGTTCCCTCTCTCGCACTACTCTTCAACATATTTTTTGTGGCATCGTTTACCCTCGCTGCCTCACTGAAAACGCTGGACCACTTAAATGACTTCAATTGTGGCATTTCAAACTGAGTTCAACTCCTCAAGCTAATGCAATCAGCCTGTGTGGACTAATGTGCGTTTTTTGTTTTGTGCTGTAGAAACCATAGCTCTGTTGCACTTCGAGTGATGTGTGTTGAAATCAAGCTCGGTTGCCTTACATTTCTTGCTGGTTGTTGATTAAATTTATAGTTTATAACATTCTAATGGCGGTATGGTCATTAGGTGTTGCCACCAGCGGGATAGTGTTAATAGGAAATTAAATAAAAAGGGGGAAAAACCGGAAGTGAGGAAACTTAGTTTGGAAGGTATCGAACGTTAGATATTCGGTTGTTCTTTTTAGTGATTGATGTTATTCAATAACATCACATCCTCACACACTCATCCTTATCTAGCGGACACAGGCAAAAGCACAAGGACTATAAATTTTGGACAAAATTATACTCTCGAAAACTCTTAATGACAATTCATCGGAAGATGTCATGGTGGTGGAGAACAGGTCGCTTATGGTACTTATAGTTTGCTCTTTGCCTACTCAGATCAAAATATCACCAGTTGATGCATCGAATTTGAAGGCTGACGATGTTATTGTTGTTGTAAAATGTTGATTTTTAATCAACATTTTTTAGATCTATTGCCCTCCCTCTCCCTGATAATTTTATGCTCCATCCGGCTTGAGAGCATCAAAATCCCATATACGTTATAGACCAACAACACAAATTTGTTGATAATATAACTGCACTTTTGAATGCAACGTGTTTTATTAAATAATTTGAGATTTGACATGCCCCATGTTGAGTTGCAGTTGTTATTATTGCTATAAGTGCGGCTAACGCATCAGTAGTTTGATTGATTTCAGTTTATTACCGTTACAATGATCTCAGCGTGATGCCTGCAGTGTTCATTATTGTTTAATATATGGTACATATGTATGTACATACATACACATTAAATATAGTTGTATTGCTCATTATGCACTTGTATAGTGGTATAAATACCTATAAAAAAAATAAATATATATATATTATATATGTATGTATATCTCCAAACACTTGCACCGCATGCCATTCACTATGCAGATTTCATATTTTCCATAAGCATCGATGGTTTTTTTTTTCTGAAAATTTCTCTACCCTCGCGCTTATTTATGGTGATTTGTTCTGTTGCTTTGCACTTGAGAAAATTTATAGCTTATATATGTATGTATGTATATATGTATGTATGTACCAGTATGTAGCGCTGAAGTGCAGATTATGTACATTCGTTTTATATATATTTATCTATAGTTTGCCGTTATGTGTACGCGTGCGCCATGCGCCATGCGTTGTTGTTGCATTTAAACTGAAATTCATAAGCTATAAAAGTTTGATAAGAGGAAAAATTACACTAAGAACTTTTAGTAATGACCTCTTACAGCGGAAGAATGAACATGAATGACACTTCCTCTGAATAGCCAACGGTCTTTGCTAAGACACAAATGAAGCCAATTCCAGAACTGTCCTAAAGCTCCTTGGGTGAATGCATTAATTCGTGCGGTTTTTTTTCGAAAATTAAGACTTTATTGTGAAAAAAATTGTTATACATTTAATGTTCAAAGTATTGCCTATCGGAAGCTACGATGTTTGCCCATCTTTCTGGCAGTTTGTGGATCCCATCCCAAAAGCACTTCTCCGGCTTGGAGGTCAAGAAAGAATCGAGCCAATTTCTAATACCCTGTTCTGAAGTGAAGCGTACTCCGGTGAGGGCATTCTGCATTGATCTGAACAAGTGGTAATCGGAAGGTGCTATGTCTGGGCTTCAAGGCGGGCGAGGTAGAACTTCCCATCCACAGTTTTCCAAATAGTTTTTAGCTGGTCTTGCAACATATGGCCGAGCGTTGTAATGTTGAAAAATTATTGATTCGTGTCTGGTCGTTTTTCTGCGATGGCCTTTTTCAATCAATTAATTGTTTTCAGTCCCCATTGATCGTCTGACCCGATTTCAACAGCTCATAATAGAGCACACCCTTTTGGTCCACCAAATACATAGCATAACCTTGGCAACATGGATATTCTGCTTTGCCGTGGATGTCGATGGTTGGCCGGGCTTCACATACGATCTCTTCCACTTTGGGTTATCATAATGTATACATTTTTCATAGCCAGCAAAAATGAATTCTTTTGGTGGCGTTGAAGCAACCGTTCCGACATGTAGAATCGACTTTCGACGTCTCTTGACTTTAATTCATAAGGCACTCAATTTCCAAGCTTCTGGATGAATCCTAATGATTTTAATAGTCTAGAAACGGTTGCTTGATCAACTCCTAATACTTTTGCAAGTTCTTCTTGCATTTGGCATGCATCTGCGTCGAGCAATGTCTCCAACTCTTCGTCTTGAAATTTTGTCGGCTGTCGGGTCGTTCTCCGCCGTCTAAGTCGAAATTGCCTAAACCGTGCAAACCACTTTTGGCACGTTCGTTCGCATAAAGCATGGTCACCATAAACGTCCAGTAAAATACGATGGCTTTCGGTAGCACTTTTCTTCATGTTAAAGTAATGAAGAAGAACTTCCCGCAAAAACACTTTATCTGGTACGAATTTCGACATTTTCTAATGAATGAAACAAACTGTTGTTCACACTAAAACAAATGACATCTACTGAAAACGAGACGAAAACGAAAGATCTCGGCTTGCGGGCATACAAAATCCAAATCGTGCAAGAATTGAAGCCGAAAGACCATTTCAGCACGAGATGGTCACCGATCTTAATTTTTACAAAAAAAAACTTTTTTCAACGATGAAGCTCAATTTTAATAAAATGGGTACTTTAATAAACTACAGTCGTGGCCAAAAGTATTAGGCACCCCACTAAAATACAAGTATTCTCAAATGTGGTTATCAAAGATATCATTTCTTTTTGTAAATGTCTTACATGGATGTTTAACTGTTGATTAAACGAATAAATTGTGTAATATTAAAAGTCATAGCACTCTGGGTAAGCTAAACCTAAAAATTGTCATTTTTAAGAAATTCATAAAATATTTTCGCATTTAAAATTTGAAAGTGAAAGTGTAAATTACGTTTAGTGAAAAGTTACCAATCTTATAAAAACAGTTCATAATTACCAAAATGCCTAATAAAAGTAAAATTAGTTACGATGATAGAGTTAGAATTCAAGTTCTAAGTGAAGAAGGTATGTCTCAGGTTAAGATTACCAATTTGGTGGGATGTTCGCTGTGCGCGGTCCAATGTAATATCAGGCGATTTGTGTAGACGAAATCCCACAATAATAAATCAAAAAGTGGAAGAAAGCGTCTAACCAGTAAACGAGAAGACCGAATACTTTTACGCGAGTCTCTCAAGTATCGCAAAAAATCTTCTTCTGCCCTTGCAGCTGCGCTTTCGGATGAATTTAGTAAACCATTTAGTGCTCGAACAGCTAGAAGAAGACTTCTGGAAGCAGGTTTAAAATGATGTCAAGCCCAAAAGAAGCCGTGGCTCTCAGAAAAGAATAGGAAAAATCGTTTGGTATGGGCTCGCCGATATCAACATTTCACGGATGAAGATTGGTCGAATGTTCTGTGATCTGATGAATCAAACTTCGAGGTAAGCTTAGTTAAGATCGGCTTAAAGTAATAACAGCCATAGCTTCTTATCCTAGAGCAATTTTTAAGACATAATACAAATCTTATGAAAACATTATTTTTTCTTTTCTACAGATATTTAGAACACTTGGTGTGACGTTCGTGAGGCGACGGGTTGGGGAAGAATATCATCCAGATTGTGTGGTAACCACTGTTATGCTGATGGTGTCTGCGAAATGTTCGTCGGAGAGCGTCGCATGGACAGTTAAAAGTACATAAATATATTAGAAGCTGTTCTTCTGCCTTCGTTAACGCGCATTTTCGGCGATTTTAATTTAGACGGGGTTCAATTTCAGCAAGACAATGCTCCTTGTCACAAATCAGCGACTACGGTGCGTTGGTTTAGAGATAACAACATTGTTGTGTTAGATTCCGCAGTCTCCAGATCTTAATCCCAGTGAGTACATGTGGGCTATTTTAAAACGCAAGATTAAGGAACACAGTATAACATCAAAAACTGCCTTAAAGAATGTCTTAATTAACGAGTGGTACGCTATAAGTGCAGACGAATGTGCAAAGCTTGTACGCAGCATGCCTAAGAGAGAGGGTCACCGTTCTGACCCTTGGAATTTAAAAATTCTTTTTAGTTTTTTAACTCACCACAAGCTGAATTTTGAATTCAATGTTAATATATTCCAAGACATTTTATCGAGCTGGAGTGGATTAGAATTTTCATCTTTTGCTGATAAATTGCTTGAACCAACTAATCTAATAATACATATTTTTGATCTTTTCTGCTTTTAAGAAGTGAACAAGAAACTTATTTCTAATATTTTTCTTCAAATTAATCTTATCTTAATTATTTTTATTTTAACTTTTTATTTTCCTTTCCCTTAACTGGTATTATATAAAAAAAAATAATTAAAATTTACCTTTCCTTAAAGACACCAATCGACGTTGATTGTGTGTGTGTGTGTGTTGACGTGACGTTTTGTTGTAAACTGCAAAATAAAATAAAAGAGAGAAAGGAAAAAGGAAGTTAGTAAATATGATTATATAGTATAGTAATATGGCACAAGGAAAACATAATCAAACACACACGTACTATTAGTAAATGTTACAAGATTTCAAGACAATCAAGTTTATAAAATATAATATTGTAACTTACAACATTTAATAATTACAACAAATTAATGGCATTAAACAGCTGACGGCGCTTGGCAACAGGAAATCACTAACTAGTGAGTTTATAAGCGTATAAACTCAGTGATGGCAAACATACAGGTGCATACATACATACATACAATGTATTCACATATAAATATGTATGAAAACAGAAAAAATAATTACGCAAAAGTATAGTATGGCAGTTGTTGCTGAGTTTATTTGCAATTAAAATTGCCGCACAATCGGACAAATAACAATGTTGCATATGAACATACGTGTACATATATTTATATATTTTTATATAAATATGCATTTATGGCTACAATATTTATAACAAAGTGCAGTTGTAACAGTTCTTTTAGTGTAGCTGTAATTAAATAATTATCGATTCTTATGCTACGAGGGCATTAACAAAAGTTCGGTCAGTTGGTTACTTTAAATTTGTTTTTGTTAAATATAAAAATACCAAATCTTTTGCTATTATTTTATTAGTCCTCTCTTCAAATTTGAGAACGATCGGCTAAAATGGAGACGAGAAAACGCAAGATAGCTGAGAATAGGTCAGACGAAATTCCACCACCAACGAAAACAGAAATTCACCATGCGACTATCTTCGGGTTTTGGCGTAATTTACAGCCAATACAAATATTCAGTGAATGCCAAATTGCATAAGGAACAATTCCATCGTCTTTAAAGGCTATATCTAAGTGGCTACGAAGATTCCAGACCGGACATTTTTCCGTAGAGGACGAGCCCCGATCGAGATCTTCCACTAATGACATCACTGTAGCTCTGGTGAAGTTCAAAATTGACGAAGATCCACGATTGACACAAGAAATGATTGCTAATGAATTAGGCTTGAATGCCATGGCTGTATCGCGAATATTAAGTAATCATCTGGGATACACGAAGAAATCTGCTCTAAGGGTACCACGAATTTTAAATGAGTCCCAAAAAGAGGCTCGAGTGCATTTCGCTCAATTTGTCCTCAACAAATTCGAAAATGGTCAGTGCAGCAACTTTCGTAAAGTCGTTACTGATGACGAATCTTGGTCCTATAAGTATGATCCAGTAAACAAACAGCAGTTCATGGCAAGGAGCCCAACAGGAGCAAACCCAACAGTAAAATCTAAGCAACAAAAATCAGCTGCAAAAGTAATGATGTCAGTTTATTTCATCCGATCTAGGTTAATAAGGAAGATATGCACCGCGACCAGGGGTCTATTGTGCCCTAATCCAATCTAAAACCGTTGCTGCTATTCCACTGGAAAAAGGTCAGACGGTAACTGCAAAATGGTACACCGAAGAGTGTTTACCAAAAGTTTTCAAAAATTTGTTGGAAAACAGGAAGAAAGAGGATTTGCGAGGCTACTTTTTACATTAGACAACGCGCCACGCCACACTGCTGAAATAAGGAGTAATTTTATTGCGATCTCTGGGATCGAAGAAATACGCCCAGCACCATATTCCCCAGATATCGTACCTTGCAATTTCTAGTTATTTTCAAAAATTAAAAAAAAGTTTAAAAGAAAAGCTCTTTAATAGCAACGAGGAGATAATTAATGTGGTTAATGCTGAACTTGATAAGCTTAAAAAGCAAGATTTCGAAGACTGTTTTCAGAAGTGGATCTATAGGCTTAAGAAACGCATTGAAATCCATGGTGTTTATGTAAAGAAAATAAAAAAGGACAAAGATTTCGAATAACTACAAAAAGAATTTTTATTTTGGTTTTTCTGTTCAACTTGCCGAACTTTTATTAATCCCCTCGTATATACCAACTGTATCACTTAGATACAATAATTACTAATCCATAATAATATTATTAACGTCTTTCAAGGCAATCATGTGTATTCAAGAACGTGAACAACGGTTATTTCCCATTCTATAATTCTAAAACGTTTATTGATTTTTTAAAGTTGTTTACTATTGCATTGTAAACACATACGAGTACATATTAATAAACGGATATTGAAAATTTACTTTCGAAGCGCAGCGTTTGCTGTAAGAACTCTGACATTCCAACGCTAAGACAGGTTAATTTTATAATTGTTGTCAGCAATTAGGTTGCAGAAAGAGAAACAAGAAAAAATGCTATGAATTTTCCAAAGAAATACTAGCAGACACGGCCTCACTTTATTGTGGCTTTCTGTATTTTGTTCAATTTTTATTCTAATTGGTATTGGAAAGGCGGATAAATAAATAATGCTAGTAAATTCCAGTGGAAGGGACCACTTTACGACCACTTTTTGTAGCAGGATTTAGCTGCGTAGACCAGCGAATCCACATAACCCCACTAATAATAGTCCAACGGTGTGAAATCGCACGGTCAACGGCGCGAGGGACAGCTATTTTGTATTTTCTCATCTCCGATCTTTCTAAAATTTGAAAGGAAGACTAATAAAGTAATTGCAAAGGATTTGGAGTTTTTGGATTTAACAAAAACAAATGGAAAGTCACCAAGTGATCAACTGACCGAACTTTTTTTAATCCCCTCGTACATACGTAAATTTATTTGTAAATATATACCTTTACAGGAAAAGCTTAATTTTTTGGAAAGCAAATATTTAAGCACGAACAATCAACACTACTGTTACACGCGTATATACATATACATATACATATATATGTACGTATGTAAAAGCGGTCGTGCGGAGTTATCCAAATGGTGTGATATGAGGATTTTCGCATGCCACATGCCACATGCCACAATGCTATGTATATGCAAAATAGACTCACTATATTACATACATATATGTAGGTATATGTACATACTGTTATATGGCACCTCGCCGTGTGGCACCAAAAAAAAACAAAAACCCCCCGCACTTTACATAGACACCGCTTACACAATAGCATCTTTACAAAATGTTTCCCGCGTAGTCTACGCTTAGCTTGCCCGCCGGTTGCCTTGTCCATCAGCAGTTAGTCGTTCGACCGACCAACAGACCAACAGACCAGCCGGCCAACCGACCAACCGACCAACCATTTGCTGCCACTCTTTCCTACTTGCTGACATGCAATGCGAACATACCTTTCGGTGTAGTTACATAGGTATGTAGGTAGGTACGCGTCATACGGAACTTTAGTCAGGCAGAGTCAGAGTCAGGCAGTGCCAAGTTATGTACATAAGTAAATACTATGTATGTACATATGTATGTTTATGCACACCGGCGATGGTGTCGTAATCGTTGCGATAGTGTTAAACATAGCACTAAAACTATTTTCTATTTTTTTTTTAATTTTTTTTATTTTTATACGAGCACGGAAATGTGCATAATGCCGAAAAAATCCCTTTTTTCCAAATCCACATGAAAAGTGTTGGCATGAAATGTGGTAAAAATGTTCGCAAAAAGCTTTAGACCTCAATGAAATGTTGTTAGTTGCAACTCAAATTGTTGTTGTTGTTGTTACTTTTACAATTTTGTTGCACAAATACAAGTGCAATGCTGGGTATTGTGTGGGTGGCTTTTTATTTTTTTTATTTATTTATTTTTTTTTTATTTTTTGCTACGAAGAACAACTGTTACCTCGTTAAAGTGAGTTGTATGGAAATGTTTGGTATTAAAATACACTTTGGAGAAGTGTTGAAACACATGAGCTTTTACATACGAGTGGAAGGATGATCTATTACATTATGAACTGTAACTTGTGTGAGATTTATTGTATTATTGGAAAAAATTTGGATTATTAAATTTAATTGAATAAATTGAATTAAGTGTTTTTAGAATTAAATAATAAATAATAATAATTTCCACGAACATTTTGCATTCCATCCTTTGACGTTTTGAATCTAAATCTCCTATCTGAAAATTTAGTTGGAGAAACAACTTTCCGCTTTCCATGATTTTCGGTTCCCCACTTTTTTAAAGATGATAAAGGCGATAGAAAAAAGTACCTCAATTGGGATCACCCGTTAGAATACACATTTTTCTGCTCTGAAATGCTTTTCTGACAGATTTTTGACCCAAAGCATTATTAAGCAGCTACAACTTCCACCGTCCAAAACTATTGTTGCACCTTATTCACTATTTCCCAAAAAAATATATGGTCTGAAAAAGTTCCATAAAAACTAAAAACCCAAAAAAATAAAATTTCATTAAATAAAGTAAAATAAATTAGTTAAATTAAAATAAAATTACATAAAATTAAATTTATTTCAATAATATTAAATAATATAAAATGAAATTAAATTAAACAATATAAAATTAAATAAAATAAAGCAAGTTAAATTAAATAAAAACAAAAATTTAATTAAAAGAATAAAAAAATTAAATTAAAATAAATTAAATCATTTTAAATTATATTAAAAAATTAAAAATTAATTAAATTAAATAAACCAAATTAAAATAAATAATATAAAATTAAATAAAATAAGCTAAACTAATTAAATAATATAAAATTAAATTAACTTAACTTAAATTTATTTCAATTTATTTTAATTTAATTAAATATTTTAAAATTAAGTTAAATTAAACAATATAAAATGAAATAAAATAAAGCAAACTAAATTAAAATAAATAAATCCAAATTAAAATAATAATAAAATAAATTAATCATTTCAAATTATATTAAACAATAAAAATTAAATTAAATAAAATAAAAACTAAATTAAAATAAATAATATAAAATTAAATAAAATAGGCTAAACTAATTAAATAATATAAATTTAAATTAAATGAAATCAATTTAAATTAAATTAAACAATATAAAATAAGGTCAAACAAAACAAATTAAATTAAATTAAAATATGTAAAAAATTAATTATAGCTTATATTAAAAAAAATTAAATTAAATTAAATTTAATAATATTAATCAAATTAAATTAAATTATCGTAAATAATATTAAATACTATAAAATAAAATTAATTGAGATAAATTAAATTAAATTTAATAAATACCGTAATAATATAAAATAAAGTAAAATAAATTAAATTAAAGTAATGTATATTAAACACTACAAAATAAAGTAAATTAAGATAAATTAAATTAAATTAAATTAAACCAAATAATATAAATTAATATAAATGTAAAGTATAACAAACTTAAATTAAGTTAAATATTATAAATTAAAAAATATAAATTAAAATTTAAAAAATTTAATAAATACTGTAATTAAAATAATTTAAATCAAACACAAGAAATTAAATTATATTAAATAATATGTGTAATTAAAATAAATTAAAATAAAATTTAATAATATAAAATAAAATAAATTAGATTAATTAAACACTACAAAATAAAGTAAATTGAGATAAATTAAATTAAATAAAACCAAATAATATAAATTACTATAAATGAAAACTAAAATAAACTCAAATTAACTTAAATATTATAAAATGGAATAAATTAGATTTAATTAAATAATATAAATTAAAATTAAATACAATTAAATAGAAAAATATAAAATAATATAAAAAATATATAAAATAAACTGGCCACAAAAAACAATTTTGAATTAAATTAAATTAAATCAAGTAATTAAAATTAATACCGTAAATTAAACTAAATTAAAATAAATTAAATTAAAACAAATAAAATAAAAAAAAACATAAATTAAACTAAATTAATATAAATTAAATTAAATTAAAGTAAATTAAATAAAAAAACATAAATTAAAATAAAAATATACCATTTGCGATATACATATTACATAAGTACACCCGAGGAAGTATTGCAAAAATTTTGAGCGATTTGCAACCACAGACATATCTATACACATATGTATGTATATACAATAAAAATATGGTTTATAAGAAAAAGATATTTTCAGGATTATATTATATTATTTTTATTTTATTTATTTTTTTAAATGTATTATTTCTTGTTTTAAAAGAACTCATTTAGTTAGTCTAGTCTTTTTAAACTACATGCAGTTCTCAAAATTTTCTATAAAATTTTCCCTCTACACGTTTCATTATAAACATATTCACACTACATTGCAAAACCCAAATAATATTTAGCATATTTTCGTTTTACTCAGTAACGCATTAGTAGACACGTACCCACGGATTTCAATAGCAATTAATACTCAAATAACCCTTTTAGATAAACCACTCGTCAGACAAGTGTGGCAATTCGGAAAACTAATTTACACCTAAATAGCTACCGTTAGTCGAAAGTATGTATGTATGTATGTAGTAAGCATGTAATTCATACAAATCCTTTTTCTTTGTCAAAAAAAAAACTCGAAAAAAAACAAAAGAATTATTTTGCATGAAGACCTCGTTAAAGTTGTGAAAATGTGCTGCAAATGTTTAACAGCAATTATCTGGTAATTAAGTGCAACATCTGTAATTAACATGGCGACATGGAAACTTAACAATGGATGGCTGGGGGAAATCCTAGAAAACGTGATGTGCACAAATGGCAGCAGAAGAAGCCTACATACGCGTACATACACGTATATGTAAATGTACGTGAAAAATAAAAGATTAAAATTTCTATAAAAATACATGGCAGAAGGGCATGTGCATGTTATATTATTACAAACATACATATGCGCATACATACAAACATTCGAATACCACAATTCTCATACATATATTTACTTTTAGACACAGGTAAGCAGGTATAAGTTATTTTTGTGCGAACGAATAAATGAATAATGTGTTTGTATGTATTTAGGTATATGTACATGTAAATATTATAATGTAGAGCTGTGTCTCTCTGTTAAATTATATGTGCGAGTCCATCAGTCCAACGTCACTTCAACGACACGTCATTACGAGACGTAGAGTCATATTTTAAAAAGAATTCTTCACGCGAATTGACAAATCAATGGCGACAGTACAAATCGTAGACAATTTCTAATAGAAACACATTTTTATTTGTATGTACATATTCGTACATACATACATACATATGCATGCATTTCCAATTCCATTCTCATACAATTTGTTACCAATACGTTATACATACATGTAGGTATGTATGTACATTTGAACACCTTTGTTTTTATTCTAGCGATTCATTTCTGCTGCTTCTTGTTCACATAATTCACAGCCGCTCAACATATGGCGTCACACTTTTCACTAAGGTAAAATTTCATTTCATGAATTCACACACAAATACATATAACACACTTTTACGATAAGTATGGCGATGACATACATACATACATACATACGTGTATATATATAATACAGATGCAGGGAAATTGTTTTATTAAACTTTGGAGTGTGCCGAAAATAGTTAGCGTTTTGTGGTGGGTGTTTGGGTTGCCGGAACACTAAAACTACGTACATAAACATATGTAATTGCGAATGTGCCTGGTGAGGTATTTTGCTTAAATAAATATTTAAAATGTGCAGAGTACATACTATTGCTAAAATACTTGATTTAAGTTTTATTAATTCCCAAGTGCTAAGTGTTTTATGACATGAGCAATATTCGGGTAATTTCAGAACAATTCAGTCTATTCTATATGTATATATTTAGGGAATAGTAAAGAAAAACTCTCACAATGTAAGGAGAACGAAACAAATATTTGTTATGATTTTGGCCACTGTTATCTCTAAAATGTGTCTTTTTATATTTCATTTTATCCAAATAATTTTTGTAAATTTTATTATTACATATTTCTATTAATTTTTTTTTACCTTATTTATTTTCAGCTTAATTTTGAATTATTTTTTAATATTTATTTTATTATATTTTACAACATTTTATTTTATTTTATTTTATTTTATGTTATTTTATTTTATTTTCTTTTATTTTATTTTTT
>JAWMAG010000006.1:12930000-12995000 GCA_037013455.1 Ceratitis rosa
GCACTGAAAAGATTTCACTTGGCATGAAATGAGAAAATCAATTTTAGCACAAAAGTTATTATTTTGCGCCTTTTGCACTTTGCGCTTTCTGTGGTCCTCTGTCCGCATGTACCATAAGTATATATGTATATAGGCATGTACATTTGTATCACGCGGTGAAATAACAAAGCATGTGAGTGGTACACAAATTACCAGCAGTTTTCCATGTCGAACAATGTATATATGTATGTGCGTCCGCATAACGGTTTCAATGAAAAGAAATAATTAAAATAATAATGGCTTCTTGACAGCGGCAAAGTGCGAAAAGTGGCAACAGAATATCAAAGTATTTGCGGGATATTAAATAAAAAAAACACGCCTTTCTAAAAGAATATATTGAGTTGAGAGTGAGAGGAGAGTGGTGAGTGGTAAATAAAATAAATGGCTGCAAGTATTTAATGAAATGGAAAAGTTTAGCATCAGGTGCTTTTTCTGCTGATTATGGTTATATTATAAATTTTCATTAAGCTATTTAAGATTTTTTATTACTTTTAATATTTTTAAAAAGTTTTTTTGAAAGTTAAAAAGTTGCAAGAAAATATTTTGCTTATCTTTACTAAACATACAACAACACAAGCATAAATCCGCAACTGCATCTGAACATATATATAAATAAAATAAAATAAAAATAAATAAAATAACAGGAAGTGAGTTCATAAAATTGACTATTAATATTTGCACTCGAATGGTAACACACAACTTCAAAAACATATTCAACTTGATTGATCTTACGCGCTTCAAAGCGATATGTATGATCTATGTAAGTATGTATAGTACATATTTATGTTTGCATGCACTCAGCTAGCTATAAATCTTATTTTGCTACATATACATACATACATATGCACACACATGTAAATAGAAGTAGTCATTTAAAAACCTACATACATATACCACAATATAAATATGCAAATTGTCAAGTGCAAATAAGGCAAGTAAATCTACTGGCGGCAGGCAGTCAGCTTTTCAGACAAGCACAGTGTTATTTATCAGCATAAAGCAATCAAGAGCGGTTGACTTGAACAGCATCAATAGAATTTGGAATCTGCACTGTACCCCATGCCACCCGCCACTGCCAACGTTCATGTCTTCATATGCTAATTTTCGATCATTTATTCAACTATATAAAGTATAGAAATGTATGTACCATAAGTGCATGCTCACATATATACATATACACATATATGTATGTAAAGTTATGTGTATTCAAATGTACATGTATGTACATTCACTGCTCTTATTAAATGTATAGTGTTGATTGTTTACGCCATTGGAAAATTAGCATTCCCATTAGTACAATGAAAATTGGTGCTACTTGCTATATACATATATTTGTAAATACATGTAAGTACATACGTAGCAGCAATTTGCATGAATGAATATTTAAGTAGAAAATTATGTGAAAAATTAACTTGCATACATAACTTCAGTAGTAATACAGGTTCCTTGACTTACATTTATTTCTTTTATTTTGCTGCAATTTTTTGTTTAATTTTTTTAATTTATTTTATTTTTTCAATTTTATTTTATTTTTATTTTTTATTAATTTTATTTTATTTTATTTTATTTTATTTTATTTTATTTTATTTTATTTTATTTTATTTTATTTTATTTTATTTTATTTTATTTTATTTTATTTTATTTTATTTTATTTTATTTTATTTTATTTTATTTTATTTTATTTTATTTTATTTTATTTTATTTTATTTTATTTTATTTTATTTTATTTTATTTTATTTTATTTTATTTTATTTTATTTTATTTTATTTTATTTTATTTTATTTTATTTTATTTTATTTTATTTTATTTTATTTTATTTTATTTTATTTTATTTTATTTTATTTTATTTTATTTTATTTTACTTTATTTTATTTTATTTTATTTTATTTTATTTTATTTTATTTTATTTTATTTTATTTTATTTTATTTTATTTTATTTTATTTTATTTTATTTTATTTTATTTTATTTTATTTTATTTTATTTTATTTTATTTTATTTTATTTTATTTTATTTTATTTTATTTTATTTTATTTTATTTTATTTTATTTTATTTCATTTTATTTTATTTTATTTTATTTTATTTTGTTTTATATTATTATTTACTTTATTTCATTTTATTTTTTATTTTATTATTATTATTTTTTTATTTTATTTTATTTTATTTTATGTTATTATATTTTATTTTATTTCTTTTTTTAATTTTTATTTTTACCTTATTTTATTTTATTTTATTTTATTTTATTTTATTTTATTTTATTTTATTTTTTTTATTTTATTTTATTTTATTTTATTTTATTTTATTTTATTTTATTTTACCTTATTTTATTTTATTTTATTTTATTTTATTTTATTTTATTTTATTTTATTTATTTTATTTTATTTTCTTTTATTTTATTTTATTTTATTTAATTTTTTTTGTTTATTTTATTTTATTTTATTTTATTTTATTTAACTTTACTTTTTTTATTTTATTTCACTTTATTTTATTGTATTTTATTTTATATTGATTTTTTTTATTTATTTTTTTTTTTAATTTTTATTTGCTTAATAATGACAAACTAAAAGTGCAAGTCATCATTGGAGAGTAGATAAAAAAATATAATTTGCAAAATATCTAAAATATTAAACTGATAGCAATAAAACAATTCGTTTTGAAAGAATTCTGACAAAAATCGGCTATCGGTTGTAAAAGGTATTAACGGCAATGACTTTGAAAACTTAATATTGTATATGTAAAACATGTACATATGTCTTATGAAATACTTAGATTTTTTAATCTACTTTTAATTCTTATTTACCTAATTTTTAATTATTTTTTCATATTCATTTGTAAAAGAAACTTGTCAAAATTCGGTGCTCTTATTTGGTAATAAGCTTATATAATATCATTTATATTTCATTAGCACTGATTTCACATTCTTTTCACAATTTTTCGTAGCTATTCTTTTCAAAAAAAAAAACAAAAACTGGTTCTTAGGTATATGTTTATTTATTTTCTTATTGTTGTAACAACGCCTTTTGTGGTTAAAATTTCCGGCGAGAATGACAATTACTGTTCTTTGCGTAACTTTCCAAAGCAAATGTTGGCAATGTACGAGTACATTAGCAAATTTGGCAAATGCTAATAAAGGTTTTCAATATAAAAAATATGAACAAAGAAATTTTAATATTTTTTATTAAAATATGTGTATAAAATTGAGGAAAAAATTTACAGAATGAATTTTTAAAATTTGAATTGTCCAAAAATTACTAATTTAAAACATCGAAAATGTTTTTTACGGCAAACATCTGTAAGCTATACAGATGTAAATACCAAAAAAATTCATCCTTATTTTATTTTTCTTTTTAATTTTTAATTCTTATTATTTCTTTTTATTATTATTTTCAATCGTTTTCATTTTAACTTTTATTTAGCTTTTTTTTATATATATGTACATTTAGTTTTAAATTAACCCTTTGACGATTTTTTCTAATGACTTTAATTTTTTTTTTATCTTTGATTTTTTTTTTTAATAATTTTAATTAGATTTTTTTATCATTTTTTTACTCCTTTCGTAACTTCTTATTTTAATTTGATTTTTTCGATATTTATATAGATTTAGATTTCATAAAATTTCATAATATATCTTATTACTTTTATTCACCTTTACCAAATCTATAATTTTTTTCCAATATTTCTGGGCTTTTAATTGTTTGTTATTTAAAGCATAACAGCGTATGTATGGTATATGAACATCGCAATATACATAGCTTCGTGAATATAAATTTCTATTAATTTCCAAAAAATCATCAATCAAAAACTACTTAAATTGCAAATAACGCACAGATTTCGGCAACTCTAAAAAACGATGCGCCTTGAATCGTAAAATCACGAACCTCAAGTAGGTTAATAAAAAATGCTAATACACGATAATTATATACAGCAACGAATTCGGCGAAAAAAGTGTTGATATTTTTTCCACATCGGATTGCTCATATGGAAGAAAATAAAAATTAAAAATATGTATTTACTAGTATGTGTACATACGCCAACGTCATAAAACTTTCTCCCAGACAATGCGAACGTAAATATTTAGGTAATATCTCTTAACTTGACTATTTGCGCATATAAATTGGCAACGAACGTGTGTCACGAAGCTTTGCAGTCAACGTCGTCGTCGTCGTCGTCGTGTTGGCTGCTTATGGCCGTAAAATGCATAACTAAATGGCAACGCAACGAGTTAATCAATGACGAGTAATAACAGGTGAGCGCAACTCTCAACTCATCAACCTTCTGGCGCTGCTGCTGCTGCTGTGGCTGCTGTTATTGGACAAAGGCACAATTGGTTACATATGTAGGTACATATGTAATTTATATTGACTTTTATTGCATAATTTTTTTTTACGTGATATGCACGTGAGTGAGGCTGTTGGCGATGACGTTGTATTTAATGCAAATGAAGAGTGGTGAAAAAAAATCAATTGCAATTTAACAAACAAACAAAAACAATAAAAGTAAAAAAAAAATTACCTATATTTGCATTTGAGAGTGGGTATTTTTATGCATAAATTGAAAGTCAAAAGCTTGTGTGAAGACACATATGAGTACTCGTATGAAGTAGACAATTATTGAGCGAACAGGTTGACGTCGTATACAACAGAAAGGAGGCGCTTGATTGTTTTGAATTTTCCTCTTTTTAATATTTAACTAATTGTTTCTTTTCAAAAAGGTTAGGCAAATTTATGTACGACGAGCGTAGGAACTGGTCTAGGCAGTCACTGGTGTGGTGCAAGGTGTCGTAAGTATGTGTGCTACTAATAATTAAGTAAAAAAGAAAGGGAAAGTGTTGACACTTACTTGTTCATTCAAAAGATTCGTTAAGCTATAATGCCAGATTTTGAAACCCGTTTGGCGGGTGAAAATTTCTTTGTTTTTGTATTTTTAATTAATTTCATATGTAGACATGTATGTACATATGTGCGCATTATATAGTTTCAATAAATAATTTTAATTTTGTTTATTAACAAATAATGATTAACAAGTAATGATAAACAAGTGATAATTAACTTTTAGTTTAAGTATGCATTTTTATATAAATTTTTAATTATTAAATTATTTTAGTTTTTTATTGATTTTAAATACTTTTTGTAATTGTTCAAAATATTAAAATTTTTTTAAAATTAATATTATTTACTAGTTAATAAAATTTTTAATTTTTTTTACTAAAAGCTAATTATTTACTTAATAAATATTTTTAATTTTAATTTTTAATAAATAATAAAGCGTTTGTTTAATTTTTACTAATCGACGTGTACTAAGTAATTTAAATTTTAAAAGTTGTTTTAAATTTTTACAAATTAATAAATAATAGGTGCCGCTTTTAATTGTTCGTTTTTTTAATTATTAAATAAATCATTTAAGTTTTTAATAAATATTAATAATTTAAAATTAGTTCATTCTAATTTTTTTACCAATATATAAATAATATTATCTTAAATGTTTTTTATTTTTCTAATTCAATAATTGAAACTTTTTAATTGTTTATTAATTAGTTATATAATATATATGTAATATATACCTACATATATTATACAAATTTTAATTAATTTTTTTACCACTTAATAAATAGATTTCATTTTTTCGTAATAACAATAAAACAGTTTTTTCTATAAATACATACTTTAAGGTATTTTTTGTATAGTTTTTTATTAATCAGTATACAGTAAATATTAAATATATATTTAAACATTTGCTTTAATTTTTTTATAAAACTTATGTCAAATTAAACATATTAACTTAGCAATCAATAATTATTTCATTAATCAATAATTAATTTTTATTTTAAATATTTTTTCACTAATTAATTCTTAATAAGTAACTTTAATTTTAAGAATATTCTTTTTTTGTGAATTAATAAATAATAGTCATTTTAGTATTCTTTACTAACAGAAAATAAAAATTTTTAATTTTTTATTATATAATGTTAATTTAGAAATTTTTTAAGTTCTTAAAAATTAATAAATAATAATAATTTTTGGGTTTTCATTTAAATGGAACTGTTTCAGACCACATATTTTTTGGAAATAGTGAAAAAATTACAACAATAGCTTTGGACGGTAGAAGTTATAGCTGCTATTTCGGAAACCACCACGTTTCCTCATCAGACTTCTTTTTCCAGACACCTTTTGTTCGAATGGAATTCGAACTTGGGATGCCCACAGCACGAGCCAATGGTAATCCCATTAAGCTACATGTGTGCCGCTTTCACATATTGTTGTTTTTTCACTTTTTTCCTTTTACCTACATATCCACGATCAAGTGCTCAGATATTCTGTAGCTGTAAACTTGACGCGATGTAGTTGTTTTTGCGAAGAATTTACCAACAAATATTTTAAGGCAACGCCTTTTTTATTATTGGAAAATTTCATTCGCACGGCAAGGCTCTTCCGTAATTCCTAGATGCTTTTTCAGGTCATTATTGTGTTGCATTGTTTTTGGGTTTTCATTTAAATGGAACTGTTTCAGACCACATATTTTTTGGAAATAGTGAAAAAATTACAACAATAGCTTTGGACGGTAGAAGTTATAGCTGCTATTTCGGAAACCACCACGTTTCCTCATCAGACTTCTTTTTCCAGACACCTTTTGTTCGAATGGAATTCGAACTTGGGATGCCCACAGCACGAGCCAATGGTAATCCCATTAAGCTACATGTGTGCCGCTTTCACATATTGTTGTTTTTTCACTTTTTTCCTTTTACCTACATATCCACGATCAAGTGCTCAGATATTCTGTAGCTGTAAACTTGACGCGATGTAGTTGTTTTTGCGAAGAATTTACCAACAAATATTTTAAGGCAACGCCTTTTTTATTATTGGAAAATTTCATTCGCACGGCAAGGCTCTTCCGTAATTCCTAGATGCTTTTTCAGGTCATTATTGTGTTGCATTGTTTTTGGGTTTTCATTTAAATGGAACTGTTTCAGACCACATATTTTTTTTTTTTTTTGTTTTTTATATTTGTTTAATCAAATTTTTTAATATTCTTTTATTTTATTTTATATTTATTTTAAGTATTTTATTAATTTTTTTCTAATTAATAAATAATAAATTACTTTAATTTTTAATAATTTTTTTTTTGATTTTTCACTAATTAATAAATAATAAGCAACACTTGTTTTAAGTATTTTTAATTTAATCTCTAGTATAGAATTTTTTTTATAATTAATAATACATTAGGAATTTGGAGTATTTTTTCTAATTAATAAATATATTGGATTTAAGTAATTTTAATTTTTTTATATTTATTTTAAGTATTTATTAATTTATAAATAGTAAATTTCTCCGATTTTTAATAATTTCTTTATTTAATTTTTCATTAATTAATAAATAATAAGCAATAATAGTTGAAAGTACTTTTAATTTTTATTAAGTAATAAATACTTACTAATTAATAAATAATAAACTACTTTAATTTTTATTATTATTTTTTTTTAATTTTTCACTAATTAATATATAATAAGCAACACTAGTTTTAAGTACTTTTAATTTAATCATTAGTATATAATTTTTTTTTTACAATTAATAATAAATTAGGAATTTGGAGTATTTTTTTCTAATTAATAAATATATTGAATTTAAGTATTTTTATTTTTTTTTATATTTATTTTAAGTATTTATTAATTTATAAATAGTAATTTAAGTAAATAGTAAATTTCTCCGATATTTAATAATTTCTTTATTTAATTTTTCACTGATTAATAAATAATAATTTAATTTTAATTTTTTGATTATTAAAATATTTTATTATGTTTACAAGTTTATTAATAATTAATAGTTTAAGTACTTTTATTTATTTTTTTAATTTTATTTTATATTTATTTTATGTATTTTTATAAACTTTTTACTAAATAATAAATAATAATTTTTTTGGTTTTTAATTTTTTTTAATTTGGCACTAACTAGTAATAAAAAGCAATATAACCTTTGAGTATTTCTTAATTTTATTATTAATAAATAATGTAATTTATTTTTTACAAGTTAATAATAAATAATAAATATGAATTAATATAAAAAATAAATTATTTTTAATGTGCTCTATTTGTATCAATAAAAGGATAAGAAGTTGAAGGGATACTCTTTTTTCTTGTATCCCTGTTAAAAAAATTTATGGAACTCCTTTTTAATATCTTCTTCCATATCATCGCTGCAGTAAGGTTTCTTCTTATTAAAATAAACCAAAAAAAAAAAAATTACAAAAATCAAATAAAATTATATATGAAAATGACAAAAATTTTAATTTTAATGTTTACCTAACAAAACTTGTAGCGCCTTGAGTGTTAAATCTACTCCAAAATATACATAAAATTAAAAACTCCTAAAATAAACCGAAAACTATTAAGCAATCGTTAATGTCACACAATAAAAAAAGGGAAAAGAAATTAAAAAAGTTAATTTTAAACGCAAAAAAAAAATTAACTTGAATGAACAGTAAAAAAACGATAAAATCAACTGAAAAATGTAAGCAATAAAATGAAAGTTTTTATTTCATTTGCTGAAATGCAAGCATACAATGAAGACGAGACAGGCATAAACGAGCATACATATATAGGTATGTATGTACATACAGATGCATGTCTGTATATCTGTATATAAATATATATGTATATTCTTTTAAATACATGTGTATATAAAATAACGACAAAAAATCTTCTTCTTATGAATTTTTAAAAAAAATTTGCCAAATGCACTTTGGTAATTATTATTTTAAGTGACTCCAAAGCGGCTTAGCACACCTTAATTTCAAAAAAAAAATTGTGCTGCGAAAAAAAATGCTGAAAATCGCTAACAATTGCTCGTGATACTTTTGAAAATTTTTTTGATTTTTGATAAAAAAAATAACTAGTAACGACTCCTTAATATTCATTTTGTGCTTTTCACTTTAGTTCCAAAAAAATATATATATTCATATATGTACATATGTATGTAAAGCTGACAACAATTGCTCGAACAAAAATCAGAAAAAATGGAGATTCATAAAAAAAATTGTTTTGATGCAGTTAACTAACAAAATAATTGCAAAAAAAAATATTAAAAAATAAAATTAAATTAATAAATTTAAAAAAAATTATTCACAAACAAATATCAATGAAGACACTTTTGGCAGGCGTACTAGTAGTATGTATTTTTGCACCTCTTAATGCCGCAAAACCCATGTCTCCAAATAGAAATCCTAATAAAAACATAAATTTCCATATATAAAATAAACAGCCATAATAAGTTCTGCAAAAAATACCACAACAACAAATAGTAAAACAAAAAGCAAAACATTTCAGTGTTTGTGAAAGTGATTTTTTCCCCCTTCTCAATGTTTTTGCCGTCTTTTCACGTCTCGTCTGTCAACACCCGCACCAACCAAACCAAACAGCAAAAGCAAACCGACAACAATTGCTACGATTTTATGTTTTAACTATTTATTGTTGTGCGTTGTTGTAGTGAAGTTTTACTTGCAAACATAGCGCTTACAATGATTTTTTGTTGTCAACAATAACAACAACAGCATATCAGCAATGTACGCAAGTAGCATATTTTTTATGTATTTTTTTTTCTTTTTTTTTTGCTGCTGAAATGTTTGTTAGCAGTTGTTTGTGTTTTTGTTTTAGTGGAGAAAAATGCTGGTTGTCGGCATTTTGCATTTATGTTGCGGTTGTTGCACATACATATGTACACATATTTGTATACGCATACACATTAAAACCATAAACCTTTTGTTCCAGCCAAGTGACAGCAAAAAGTTTGTAGGTGAAATTGTCAAATCGTATTTTCAAAAAAAAAAATAATAATAAATATAAATAATGCATATATAAGTATGTATATATAATACTAATTATGCTACTGCCGTAAATATTGAGTAATATTTGTAATGTAATTATTACTATTTTTTTAACTTTATACTGCTTAAATATGTCATTAGCTGAGAAAACCAAAACGAAAAAAAATTAACTTTCAAGAAAAAATTTTTTTTTTTTATCATAAAATCTCTAAAAAATATATGAAAATAATTTTAAATTGAATGCCAAAAGGCGGCCACAAGAGCCGAGTGGTAAGCACCGAAAATTAATTTAAATAAAAAATTAAGTTAAATTTTCTAATTGCGGTCGCCCCTCGACAGAGATTGCACTCCGAGAAGCTCGGTTGAAAATCGTTTCAGCGATTACAAAGAGCCAAATTACATATGTGTACATATGTACCAAAAGACATGTTTAATAAAGTTCCAAAAAGTCGACTTTAGATTTTAAGAATTTTTAGTCGATTTTTGACGAAGAAAAAATCAACTTTTTCTTGTTTTATGTTTTGCAATACGAACTATGGGTGGTTGGAACCCTCAATACTTTTTGCTACAGTTTTATAAACTAGACAAACTCGTTCTTCGAATATTTACTTTTCGAAAATTGCGCTAAAATATTCGAATAAATAATAATTTTAATCTTTTTTTATAATTTTTAGGTTAGTTTAGATTGAAATGGTTGCGGGTTACTTCGCCTACTGCTGGTTATACACGCACAAAAAAAAACAAAAAAAAAAAGTAAAAAATATGGCCAAACGCTCAATTCGGCCCTCTACTGCCAACAACTGGACCGCTTGAAGGCAGCACTATTCCAGAAGAGGCCATCTTTGATCAACAGAGGCCGAATTGTGTTCCATCAGGACAACGCCAGGCCACACATGTCTTTGGTGACGCGTCAGAAGCTCCAGGAGCTCAAATGGGAGGTCCTAATGCGCCCACCTTATAGTCCAGACCTGGCATCAAGTGATTACCATCTTTTCCTATCCATGGCGAACGCGCTTAATGGTGAGAAGTTGACCTCAAGAGAGGCCTGTGAAAATTGGCTCTCCGAGTTTTTTGCCAATAGGGACGCAGCCTTCTACAAGAGGGGTATAATGAAGTTGGCATCTTTTTCGCAACAAGTTTACAAACAAAACGGCACATATTTGACTTAAATCGGACAAATGTACACAAAGTTATCATATTTTGAAAAATCAGTAAAAAAAAAACCGAACGAACTTCTTACTTGACCTAGTATTAATATTTTAGTTCCTGTTTATTAACCAATTTCCAGTCAGCCACCTTCTATACGGCCGATGAACTTCACCGCTGTCGCATAACATCAAAGGAATATTAGTCCATCAAGTTAATTTTATTTAAAATTCATGTCGAATTTTCGAGATCCACACGATGATAAATTCAGCAAACATGGCTGAAGTAGTAAATGATTTCTTACAACAAATTAACACACATGCATATAGAAGGTCTATCCACATATGCTTACATACATATATACATATAGCCTTCATTACCACATAAGAAAAAGTAAATATAATAATTCTAAGCAACTCAGTTGCATTCCCACGCTTTAATTTCAGACTGACGAAAAAAATTTGCCAAAAATATTGCAATTTCAAACGCATAGATATACTCGTACACACACTCATACCAACAAATAAATGCTGGCTCACTTTACAAAGCCAATTTGATATGCTTAAAACTTACCTTACTTTTTTTATTATATTTACGCCTTTCTTCCTTTTGGCTTTTACACTGTATCGTTGAAAATGTTAGGAGTCAGCAGAAGAGTAATATTGCCGATATTTTGTTGCTACACGAGCCGGCTGTTATTCTTATTGTCGATATTGTACTTATTTTTAGCTGCTGCGGTTCTTATACTCTGCACTAACTCTTTTTTCCGTATGTTTTTTTTTTTGTTATTTTTATGTTATTTTGTGTCTATACTTTCAGTGGCTTTGCTATGCATGCGTTGCTACAAAGTAATTTAAAAAAAAGGTGCAAAGTGTCGAAAAAATTTATGCAAATTCAAGTGCTAACACTCTACAAAAATAAGAAAGAAGAAAAAAAATGAGAAAATATAAGAAAATAAGAAAAAATATATTGAAACAAAGTTAACGTAACAACGAGAGACGTGGAAAAAAAAGAAAGATGAAACACTTTTGCGCGCACAACGGAAAAATACGAAAAAAAAGGAAAAGGAAATGAGCTGTCAATTGGCTTCTTTTGTCTACACAAGTTCGAGCGAGCGCGTTGACGACCGTTTTACAGTTTTATTTTTCGTTTACTTATTTGTTGGTTAGCTTTTTGTGGCTTTTAAATTAGATTTTTGTTTTTATTATTGTTTTAATATTATTGCATTTTGTTTACGTGTTTGTGCAAAATCTTGGTTTTAAGGGAACAAACAAAAAAAAAAAAAACAAAAAGAAACGCACACCAGCTCACTCAACCGGCTTTATTCACAAACGTGTGCGAAATTTCAAAAGCTGATTCTTGGTAACCATAATGTCGTCGTCAAGTAAAACTGACCAACCAAACGACCGACCAACCA
Source organism: Ceratitis rosa (assembly GCA_037013455.1). NCBI lineage: Eukaryota > Metazoa > Arthropoda > Insecta > Diptera > Tephritidae > Ceratitis > Ceratitis rosa. Next base: position 12,942,415 of record JAWMAG010000006.1, read on the forward strand.
ATCAACCGATCGACGGCCACCAAAATCTTGTTAACGTTTTCGTTTAAGGTAAGCTTTTGGTTTTTTTTCTTGTTTTCTAGTAACTTTTGTATTGCAGAATTCGCACTTTAACTTTTTTTCTGCATACACTTTATCTTCACTTATTTGTGTTCACACTTTATCTGCTTTGTTGGGGTGTATGTGTGGGTTTCTACTGGATTTTGCAAGCGCAACAGCTGTAGAGCGACACCATCAGCCATGCCTGGCAGGCAATTTTATGTAAGGTGCGCTTCAAAATGGGAGCAGCAGCTTGACTTTTAGTACCAAAAAAAAAAAGCCGAAAATTCGCCAAGCTAAACGTGCATGTATTTCAAATGCACGCTGTAAAAGGAAACGTTGTAATGTATATGGGTATGTTTTATTTTCTCCTTGTTACTGCTGTTGTTGTTGTTTGCTTTGATTTTGCTTAACACATTGTTCTTTTTTAAATCGCTTTGTTGTTTGTGCGCTATTAAATTCTCGCGCTAAATATATACATATGTACCTGTGGCTGTATAGCACAAAATATCACTTACAGGTTTATTATTTTTATTATTTATTTTTTATTTATCTCACATGAAGCTGTGTTTTTGCAAAAAAGTACTAAAAGTGATTTTTTTTTATTCGCCGTTTGTATGAATAAGCATTGATTGAAGTTGTTAGTTTGTATTTTGTTGGTGTTGTTAGAGTTAAAAATGGCAATTTGCAATGATTCAACTTGTGCATTTGTTGCAATGGTTTTTATTTTTAATTTTTTTTTTCTGCTGACACGGCACTCGTCACTTTTTATGGTGTTCCCAATGTGAAAATAATACACTTTATATTTTTATGTGACGTATTTAGGTACTTAATATATGTATGTATGTTTGTATATTTATATTGCATGAGTGAAGATGTGCTTAGCTTTATTTTTGTTGTTCTTTTAACTTTTGCAAGCTAATTGTTGTTAGTGGCTTTTTTTTAATTTTTTTATTGCCTTTCGTTGTAGTTGTTTTTGTTTATATTTTATTATTTTTACACAACCCTCTTGTTGTTTCTGCTATGAAGAATTTAGTTTTCATTGCTTATAATAATATATATAATAATATAACAAAATATATATATTTTTTTTTCTTAATTTCATTTAAATTTCACATTCGTCTTGTTTACTCTTAAAAAGTAGGTTGCTCTGCAGCCTTTTCCGCTTTTGCTGTTTTTTCTACACAAATAAATTTATGCCATGCCAGCACTGCTGCGCTTAATTTAAATATTTAATTGTTTTTGTTTACTGCATTAAATGTAAAATTCGGCAAACACCTTATTTTCGATATTTTTTTTTTATTTGTTAATTTTTTGTGTTTTTTTTTTTTATTTATACTTTAAACATGACTTAATTGGTTTATGAAAAAAAAAAAACATTTACCGTTAAGTATGCCGCACGTTTTAGTGTACTTCACAAATAAAAAACACACACAATTTTCGAAATAAATCGCATACACAGCGTATTTTTCCAATCTATCAGTTTCAACCGCCAATTAATCTTGTATATAAGAAACCCTTAATTACTTCGAGACCACTTTGCGGTATCGTCCAATAAATGCATAAATTATATATAACTGCATTAAATTCGTTGTTGCGTATTGGTACACCACTAATTGTTGACTTTCAAAATTATTTTTCGTTTCTATTCCGTTGCATATGTTTGAATTACAGCCCTGCTCGTTCGCGACTGACACACGATCACCCGGCTGGCATGGTAGATTCATGTGTGCCAGAAAACCATTGCTCACCAGTTTCACCACAGCAAAGTGCCGAAGTGCCAAAACAAGTTTCTACTTCGTAGTGATTTGCTCGCTATAGTGTTGGAGTCGTCGGCAAGTGAGTTGGTCGTTAATGGCATGATCTCTAATGTGAATGCACTTTTGTGACTGCAGTGAATTGGAAATGCAACACTGTTGGTGGATATGAAAATTCGTCTTATTTGACAGAGTTTTGAATGATGTTTCTTATTAGAAATTAAGGCGGAAGACCTGAAGGAGAACTGTTTCTGGAAAAGATCTATAATTTAATACGGTAAATGAGCCTTAGCTGTGGCTATTTACCCATAATCAGTCAGCTCTAATTGACACATTTTTTAAAGAAAAAAATTATTTGCTTGCGTTCCAAGTTGTTGTTGTCCCGTCCTGAATGGAAATTAAAAATAACCAATTTTAGTATCCCAAAAAGCGATTAGTATCATAATGAGACTCAAGATATTGGCAAAAAAGCTTAAATCACAGGTAGATTATTGCTGCACTAGATTGAATTTCAACGACGAATTACAACCTAAAGAGCTGATAAGTCAGCACGACGTGGCAAAGCAGTATCCCAATACGAACTTAGCCAAAATAAAAACAAGAAAAGAAAAACGGAGTGTAGGCAAACCAAAGCTTGATGAAGGCTTAAAGGGCGTAAAGGGCACAATATACCACTGGTCGCGGAGCATATCCTCCTTACTAATCTAAAGGTTTTTTAAGAAGACGCTACAGGAAATATAAGAATTACTGAGGATACGATTTCTTATTTTCAACTCGAGTCTCTGCTATAAGTGGAAGCAGATATCGATGCTACTTGTTTGCTAGTTAATATGTAATTATATTATGTAATGTAGTTATAATAGTCTACCTTCCTGTAGCGGCAGCCACTCCTAACCAATTGTTTTTCCTTAATTTCAAAAATTATATGTTTTTATAAATATTTTAATTGCCAATTCAAATATGCATACTAAACTTCCGGTTTTCAAACGGCAGCTAACTGTTTCAGAAGTACTTACTTAAAGCTGAATGATGTGAAAACCTACAAAAAAGGGAGAAAAACGAAATGACGTGTTTACGAAAAACATGTGCAGAGAACTGTCAGATATGAAAAATTTAGTTTTCATTGCTTATGGAAATAATAATAAAATAATTAGTTAAGTTAAATTAACTTAAATTATTAAACTTAAAATGTCTGAAGAGTTTCGTGCGGTGACACGTAAGAAATGGATGGCACGCAGAGCTATAAATCCTAGATTACGAAAACTGTCCGACCGCAGTATTGAAAAGGATGAAAAAGATGTGGATGTTGATGCTTTTCTAAAGTAAAAAATTAAAAAACAAATACCAAGTTTTTACCAAATATTTATCAAATTTCTTCAATCGTTAGACGTTTGGAGCAATTATGCACACAAATGGTAGGCAGTGATTACTTTCTACAAGCTATGGATGCAGTGGAGGAAAGTCTGAATGCGTTGACAGAAAAGGAGCAGTTTACACGCTTGCTTTGTTTTGGCATCGGCCCGTTCACACGCAATTTTCAAGCCTTGCATCAACTAGCCTTCATCATATGCGCACAACGCCATTATTGCATTAAAGAAGCTATATATTTTGATCCAGTATTCCGCGAAAGTGAAAAGCAAGTACTACAAAGACTCAGCTGCGCGATAATGACAGAAAATTGCGAAGCAAAATATGCGGTAGATGAACGCACACTATTTTACCTCCCACATTGTCCCAATTGTTTAACTAATAATCTCCTATGGAGTAATTGGCGACCGCAACAAATGAAAAATTTGGTGCTCATAAATAATAGTTTCGAAAGTCTGTCGCTAAGTAAACCTGAGCGTTGGTTAAGATTGGATTCTGGTTACATCTTAGATATTCTACCATATGCAAAAGAGTTTCAATTGGAGGATGACTACGAGACACATAATGTTTTTAACGATTTGTCAGTGCATGTATTCCCTTTAACGTCGCTGCCGGCAGAAAAGGATAGTTTTTGGGCCGAAAAAGAAGCACCAACATACAAAGATGTGGAAATGATTTCTGCTGAAGAGTTTACCAAACTCAGCATAAAATAACAAACACTACAATCATTTTGTACAACTTAGTAATAAGTACTTTAAGATGAAAAAGTATATAACATTTAAATATTTTATTAATACGCAAGTCTGTGCCTATATACATAAAAAGGAAAATTTAACTAACTAAAATTCACTTAGAAATTTTTCCATTTTCTTATCTTTAGCTTGCTCTTCTCCCATACGCTTTTGTCGTTGTTTACGTTTTTTGGCTTTTGCTTGGTTCCTGCGAGTCTTCACTAAGTGCATATATTCTTCCTTTTTCTTCATTTCCAAAGCCTTTTTAGCCTCCAGTCGTCTTTTCAAATACTCTTCATCGCTGTACAGTGTAGCATTTTTCTTTGACTTTTTTTGGAAACATGGTCTAAAAGCACAAGGCATGATGTTATGATTTGTATGTATCGCGCTACACAGCTCATCACTAATAGGCAAATAATGTTCTTCGGTCATAAACGCTAAATCCGATGGTACCACATTCAGCAGAGAATGCACAAAGACAGTATTTAAGGTTATCTCTTTCGATGGGGCTGCCAACAACAGCTTGTTAGGATATTTTGGATTGTACCGTAATAAATATTTGCCTGTTGGCATTTTCACCAGCAATTGCAGTGTTTCTGCTAGACCTGCTAAAAGTCTCGGCATATCGATATGATACGTTTCGGCAAGCTGCTTTTCGATTAAGGACAGTACCAATTTATGCTCTAATTGCACACTGAAATCATTCACTGCAAGACGAAGACACAAAACATGATTGGAGAAACCCTTACATTGACCCAAGAGCTTTAATCGACACCATTCTCTTATTAGTTCATATTTTGTCATTACTTCGGCTCCAAACTTTGGTTTATATTCCAATTTCAAAGCGAGGCTGCTTAAAAATTCTGTACCAAATTCATCCATTGCGGGTGCCAATTTCAGTCGTGTAAAGAATTGCAGTTGATGTGAAACTTGTTCATCCATCTTACTACTTAGGTTCCACTGAACAACGGCAAAATTTGTTTTAATACTCCCTTTCACCTTCCCTGCGTGTTTTTGTAAATACTCATTAAATTCGTAGACTGTATAACCTGTATCCGTGTATTTAACTCCTGAAATTTCAGGCGCCTCATCACATTTTTGCAAATTTATACTATCATTTTCCATATAGAGCCATCTTGTGTGTTTGCTAGTGCTCAAGTGTGTCTCAAAGGCGTATTCAACTATCTGCTTATGCGTGAACCAACCGCAAGAGCGAGGCGGTAAGGGTTCGTCAAATGTAACAATTTTAAAATTATCTTCACTGGTTTCCGAAATTTCTAATGACACTTCGCTTGGAGAGTCAGCGAAGTTGTCTTTCGTGAGTAAGAATATTAGTGATTCTATAGGTATATAAAACTCATCCGCTTGCCTCTTAGATGACATATTGAGCTCCCATTTAAAATTGTCCTGTTTGTTCATGCTGTCAATATAGCTGTCGATGTGGTTTTCCAACCGCAAGTTCAAATGCCGGAAGTCATTAACATAGTTCCTAAGTATCGGTACCCAACCTTGACGTTTAATTAAGCGCACATTTTCTATGCGCATACCACTATGGCTGCCAGTGAAAGATTGCGGTTGTGGCAGTCCTACATGTGTATTAAACGGCAAGTTCTCTGGGTACTCAGTCAGTAATTTGTTCACTTTAGCTGAATATAAACGTTTATAAAGCGTTACTAAACGCTCACAGGGTGCGTAAATAGCTCGTTTTTGTGTGCGTGAGTATTCCATAACAAATTGATCAAATGCAATTTTTTCTTTCTTTCTCGCTTGCTCTATTCTCCGCCAATGCAGTACGTCCGCTTCGTTCACTTCTCGAAACTCTTGCCATGCTTTCAATAGCCTAAGACATACCAGATGATCCGTTTTGTTTAAGTTTGATGGTGTTGAACAACGAAAAAGTTCTTTTCTTTGTTGGCCATCGCATGTGTGATCATAGAGGATTTGTTCCACCTCCTTTTTAGTACGTGGATCTAGTAATATTTCATACTGAAAATCTTGCTCTATTTGTTCACATTTCATGAAAACAGGATGTACTTCATTCAAATGTAAAAACAGAGCATCACAGCCATCGTCAAAGGATTTATTAAAGTGTGTGTATGACGGTTGATTATAGAAAAAAGTGCCGAGTCGAGGTTGACCTAAACTTGTTTTACGAGTGCTGCTGATTTGAGTGTCCTTTCCTGGTTCCTGCTCAGAAACAGATCCGGCTGGTATTGGTACTAGATGATGCTCCTCACCACTATTCATGGTAACAGTCTGTTAGGAAAGTAAATTAAATTATTTATTTCTACTAAATTAATATTGCATTCAAATCTGCACGAAAATTTGTTTACGAAATAGTTTAACACGCGAAAGTGCTTACAAAAGCATTACAATTAAACAGCTGACCGCATTGAAATACGAACAAACCGACGGAAAATCGAAATGTCAGAGAATATAGAAATGTCAAAAACAGCTGCAGCATCAGTTTTGTTGATTCAATCGACGTGATTTGTGTTTTTGGATTGTTGCAAATTTTTCTAGCTACATGATTATTAACAAGTAAAACATGTCTGATGGTAAGTAATAAAGTTAATTAAATGTTACTCTTTGATACAGTATTTTTTCGTACTTTTAGAGGAAATTATAAAACGTCGTTTGCTTATTGATGGAGATGGTACCGGCGATGACCGGCGTCTCAACATGTTACTTAAGCAATTCTTAAAATGGACTTTTTCAAAAAATGATTCTCCGGAAAATAAGTAAGAAATGCTAACATAAACGACATAAATAATTTATTTTTCATATATTCTGTATTTTAGCCAAATAATCTACGACCGCTTGCTAGCACAAATGGCTCAATGCGAATTTGCAGCCGCCAAAACAGATTACACATCAAAGATGATACAAGAGGAATTGAAAAACTACGCCAAACTATCTGATTCCATTGAAAAAAGTATTGAGTTGGCGAAGAATGAAATTGAAGAAAGTAAGCGTGAACTGGTACTAGCCAAACAAATACGTAAAAACAAAATGGAGTACGATATGCTAGCAAAAGTAATTAAGGAACAACCTGACCGTAAAGATACAACTAAACAAATCGATGGACTCAAAAAAGATCTGGCTGAATTAATGGAGAAGAAAATTAAATTGGAGCGTAAATTTCAAAAACGCCGTAATGATTTTACATTACTCATGTACTCCATACGCGAATTGCAAGCGCAACTGGAAGAGGATAGTAGTAGTGAGAGTAGCGATGATGATGACTTAAATGGTTTGGATACCATGGATTTAAGTGATGATGAAGGTATACCTATGCATGCAGAGAAAAATAGTATAGAGTTGACAACTGGAAAGTCGCTTAAGAAAGAATCACCAACGGAAGAAAATGGTTCGAAGGGAAATATGTCTGTAGATGAGGACGCTATACTGGAGTTGAGTATTGATAAAGACGAAAATGATGTAAAGATGGAAGAAACTGTGACTATTCCCTAGCAAATAGATTGCCTGATTATAGATTCAGATTAAGTAATCCTTTTTATACATTTTACAAAATTCACAATTGTCAACTAAAATTACCAATTTTTTTGTTTAATAAAAAAATTTGATAATTATGATAATTTACCATTTTTAAAATTTATGATAAATTATAATTTTTTAAAAAAAAAGTTAATTTTACGATATATAAGTAGCGTGTTATTTAACAAATGCAACGAGTAATATCAAAAGCAACGAATTGCAGATGTCAAAATAACAGCTGATAGCCGGCTGTGAAATTCGTTAATCTTGCTGCTGTTTTGTAATACAGGTAAATTGTTTTTATTTACAAAGTTTAAATTCTAAATTGTTTTCTTATTTTGCAAATAATAAAGTATGACCGCTACAAAAACTTTACGTGCATTACTGCAGGAGCTGCGTTTTGCTTCGCCAAATGGCTGCATCAAAAACTCATTAGCTGCACGTTATGTGCTGGCACAATACAAGAAATATTCAACCACAGATTTGCAATTGTGTAAAGCGCGAGATGAAGCTTTATTCTTGGGTCAAACATATCTAACGTACTTGAGCAGTTTGCGGAAATATAATGAACTGCATAAAGAATATCATGGACGTGGCGAACGTAGTGTCAAAGAGACGGCTGATTTGGTGGGCTTCAAATTGCCAACAGACCCGAAATAAATTTACATAAGGATTGCAAAGTAGCACGAGGAACGTAGAAAACTAATAGATAAACGAGTCTATTGTACATAAATACTTTACTTATATATGTATGCACTGAAATTGTTAAAGAGTTTTTGATGAATTAAATAACACCAAAGCATATAGTGTATTTCCTATACTTTTAATTTTAACTGATTTTAAATGATTGAACTCAGATTGAATGTTTAAGTTGCCGCTTAATTGTAGCCTATATTTGCGGAAAAAACAAAATTGATTTTTCTGTTAATTTTTAAACACTGAACTGAAATTATAAATGCTCATAATTGAATTTCTAAAATAAATTCTCGTCTATATTTAAAGGATCATGCTCATTTTTAGTGCGTCTTCTGCTAAGTTATTCTCAGCCATCGTACTTTCTTAAATAAATAACCCAAACTTGTTTTCTCTTAATTTAGAAAAAAATTAGCTGATTTCCAAACGTTAATAAATTTGCTTAGCACATTTCCATGCTATAAAATTAAAAATTATAGCTCATAAAAAATACAAAAACGAAAACTCATTAAATACAAAGATGCTGAAGTCAATGAAACCACAAAGAAGATTTCCAAACTGCTCGAGGCTCCAACCTTCAGTGGTACTATTGGTGTGCGCGGAGCCAGAGGCTTCTTTTCTTTCTACTCTCGTAAATAGATATGCATGTTTACATGTGGATATGTATTTGTATGTTTGTAAGGAAGTTTGCAATGCAATCATACATACATACATATGTACATAGTCATGCATTTTTCGCTATTGACACAAAAGAAATTCTTGCGCACTTGTTGTTGCCGACAAGAAATGGGAGTGCAATTGCCATAACCGTGGAAATATTTTATACCCGGACGATTGACTTGCATACGAATGATGTATGTATGTACATATGTACATATGTTATGCATTTATATACATAAGTGAAGTATTTATGAACTTTCTTACATACATATGCACATACAGTTTTTATTGTTCTTATTGTAAGCAGCATTTGCAATTGAATGCATGCACATATGTAAGTATGTATGTATGTATGTATGTAGATATGTGGGTGCCTTGCGGTTAGGCGGTCGTGAGAGGCGGAAAGCCACAAGTGGTTCTGTGTGCATGTGAATATTCAAATAAAATCGCTTCATACGTAACATAGAATGCGTAAATACAAACATACATACGTGTATATGCATGTGCCAATGTAAATATGAGCATACAAGATGATTAGATATTTTTTCCTTTAAAAAAGCTTAGCAACTTAAGCATAAATTCATTAAAATAACGACAAAAAAAGTTAAAATATTACATTACTCTACTTTGTATATATTCACATACACACATACATATATAAACATGTGCATGCCTGCCACATCGTGAGTAGTTTAACTCATATTATATTTTTTCCTTACTATAAATTAGTTTATTACTCGGCTTGCATTATGAAATACTCAATTGTGCGCCATTCATTGGGCTCCTACGGACGACATCGCACACCATACATACCATACATACATACACGCACATACACCCAGTTGATCGTTTTGCCTACGCCTCTGTCATTTATTTATTGATATTACTTTGAGCTGCAAGATCTTGATGTTAAGTAAAGTTAACTACTGTACACAACAACAAGAAAATATTATAAGGAATTTGTTGTCTATAGTATTCATAAATGTGGTTGCTTAATAACAATAGCATAACATACTCGTACATACATACATACATACACCCAAACAAATGCGCAGGCTAAGGCTGTACAACAATAAATAGGTTCAACGCGCTTTTGAACTTTTCATCAATTTCTATAATTTATTCATTATTCTCAATTTGACGAAATGGTTGGTGGTTAAGTGAATGAGAGAACACATATTTCTCAATACAGAGGAAAAAGTGGCATACTAATTTATGCTTTAAAATTCAGACTAGGATTTAGAAAGACCCTCTACTACTTACTTTTTTATTCTGTTGTTGTAGCGGCAAGTATAACCCCGCTTAGGGACAGGTTAATCAATCTAAGTCAGCGAGGTCATCTAACGGGAGGTCCAGGAAACGCACTGTTTCGACGGCCTTGGATCAGAGGGCAAGGGGGGTTATAAGGCCAGGAGGTAGTTAGAGTCATAGGAGTAGTCGTTGCATGCAGTGCATCTGGAGTCAGCTCGAGTTCTTTGTCTGCACAAGGGTTTGACCCCGAGAACTTCGTTTACTGTACGAAAGTTCAAGAAGGTGTTAATGAACTCTTGGTGAATGGCGTTTAATGCCTGTCGATAAGCCGTTCTGTAGCGTAGATGCTTCACTGTGCAAGTGTTGCCCTGGCGACATCAGGAGGTTTCTTATCACGGTCCTGAGAGCGGTGTTTTGGCACACTTGAAGTTCTTCATCTGCGTCTCGCTAGTCCCCGGCGTCCAGATCGGAGTATAATAGTTGGTTTGTTGTTGTTTTTGTCGTAGCTACAATTGCAGTTGTATGAAGAGTGAATGAGTGCAGGCTGTCGAATGTGATTCCCAGTAACTTCGGGTTGTTTATTGACGGAATTTGACTTTTACATCGAATTCGAGCTGGTACACCTTCGACCAGCTGGCGATACATCTTCTAATACTAACTTTGAAGTCTTAGATAATTTCGTCTACTGTCAACAACAATGTCAGCCATGAAATCCCACGCAGAATTACTCTTACCAACAGATGCGACTTTGGACTGAGTAGGCAATTGAAAAGTAAAGTCCTCTCTCGACGAACGAAGACCAAACTCTACAATTCGCTCATCGTTCTCGTCCTCCTGTATGGTGCGGAGGTTTGTGCGATGGCAACATCTGATGAGTTGGTGTTTGGAGTTATCGAAAGAAAGGTTTTGCGAGTTGGGAACGGTAAATACAGTAACCGATGGAACGCTGAACTAGCTCTGAAAGCTTTCGCTGCAATACCAGCCGTTGAAAGCAGGTTAAGAGAAAGACCTATACTCCTTTGGAAAGACCTTGTGAAGAAGAGGGCCTGGCTCTACTTGGTAGACGGTATGAATGGCGTGTTGTTTTTAACTCGGCTATAATTCCGTAAGCGATGTTTACACCAGTAAAAAAGAAAAATTATTACTTAACAAAACATAAAAAAATTAAAAATAAACATAAATAAATAAATAAAATTGTAAACAAATATTTTTAAGATTCAATTAAAGTACTAGACATCAACAAAACTAACTTTCTTTCCTTTCTCATGTCATGTTATCCACTGATTATGCGAAGTGTTCAATTAAATTCAATTGAAGTTAATTACACGACAAAAGAGAGAATTTTTCTTGGAAAAATTAAATACCAAACAACTATTGTTACTTATTGTTGTTGTATTGCAAATTTCTTTGGCTCATGACCATTAAATAAGACGTCAACTGTAGCGCCCGAAGGATTGCAAAGAAAGTGAAAGCATTGAAGTGGAAATGATTGACCTTGGAGAATATAAATTTAATGACATTGCAGTGAATGAACTCTTATATTCAGGAGAGGAGGAGCTGTGCATGTAAAGAACTTAGAAATAGTCTTTAAAGGCGGTGCAATTGTTCCATATGCAATTTGGCATTCACTGAATATTTGCATTGGCTGTAAATTACGCCGAAACCCGAAGGGAATCATATGGGAATCTCAGTTTGCGTCGGTGGTGGAATTTCGTCTGACCTATCCTCAGCTATCTTGCGTTTTCTCGTCTCCATTTTAGCCAATTGTTCTAAAATTTGGAAAGAAGACTAATAAGGAAATTTCAAAGGATTTGGAATTTTTTAAAAAACAAATTGAAAGACACTAGCTGAACGAACGTTTGTTAGTCCTTCGTACATACAGAGTTGACGTTTTGTAAATGCTGTAGCGATTATCGGCCGAGGTCCTCCTCCAATTTGTGTTTTTTTCGTCTTGATTGATGTTTTTTCCAACAAATGAAGGGACCTACAGTTTATTCTAAGCCGCCTCCGAACGGGAGATGTATTCTTGAAAGGAGCTTTGATTTTCATGTCAATCCTTGTCGAGGGCGATTGCAATTAGATATTTTATAATTTTTAGATGTTGGCCGAATCAGAACTTAAACCATTCGGCTATTGGGGTCGCGCAGTTCGTAGATCCAAGTAGAGGTACTTTTATCAATAGCATTTTTTTAACAGATCACGTTAAAGTGAAGAATAATCAGTCTACTGAGCGTACTATTCGCAGCACCATCACCCTTCTTAAGACCCAGCATTCATTATTGGATAATATTCGACCGAATAGACCACGTCCAGCACTCAGTGAAGAAAATATAGCGGCTGTAACTGGGAGTGTATACGAAGACCGTGAAGAGTCGATTCGGCGCCGTTCGTAGCAACTCGGACTGACGTATGGAAGAACTTGGCGCTTTTTATGTCGAGATCTTAAATTGAAAACGTACAAAATATACTGAAGCCGCTCGACCTCCCCAAGCGACATTGCTTCGCTCTATGGGCTCTTGTAAAGTTCCAAGAAGATCCCACGTTTTCGACCTACATTTTGGAAATGCGTATGTAAGCAAGCAAAATTGTAGCATTTGGGACGAAGGACAACCTGAGGAGATTCAAAAGCTGTCATTTCCACCAGAAAAAACAACGGTCGGGTGTGGTTTGTGAGCCGATGGAATCATCGGTCCATATTTCTTCAAAAATGATGATGGTGAGAACTCAACCGTCAATGCGACATGGTAAGCGACTATTTGATGCCTGAAACTGAAGCTCCTGATCTCGACCATATTTGGTTTCAACAAGACGTCGCCACTTCCCAAACATTGCATCAATCGATAGATTTCCAATGAAGAAAGTCTAAAGACCAACATTTGAAAGAGAGAATCATCGAAAAATAAATGCCAAAGAATGTTCTTTCGAATGATTATAAACATTCCCTCTTAAATTTGAATTTTCTGTGTCTTTTTTTTTTCTTTAAAAGAGTAGGAACCCTCGAAATGTATAAATTTCAGCCAAATATCTAATGTTCGGTCGCACGCGGACTTAGTCTTCCTTACTTGTTTAAAAAAAAAATTTTTTTCTTAAAAAAAAATCTATTTTCATTTATCTCTTTGAGTTATTGGCGAGAAAAGCTTATTTATTATCCATTTTAATAGTTTTATAAACTTGTCTGCATTGTTGATGTTTTCGATTTCACTGTCTAAAGTATGTACGACTATATTCATATGTACATACACGTATGTATATATGTTTTTGAAGCTATTTAAATTTGTACGCGGCCTAGTTGTTGGTGTAGTCGAGAATCGCAATTTGCTGGGCGGCCATTTGGCTGCATAATCAGCACAAAAATAATTCTATCTATTATTTACAAATTTACATAGCAGGTATATGCATATATGTATGTGTATATGTATGTGTGTGTGTATCTAGAGGCGTGTGTATTTTTGAAAATATCTCTTGCATTTCGTCGTTGCTATTTTCGTAAATATTCTCTGCGCCTATGCGTTTGTTATTGTTATTATTGCTTTTCACAGCTCAGTGTGTATATATGTTATATATACAGGTATGCATGTATGTGTATGTATATTTTTGCAGCATTTTTCAACGATCGATTTACTTTTGAGCCTTTATACGAGGGTTGCCTTTCGGGATTTCGCAGCTCTAGTGTTGTAGTGTTGCCCCCAGCGCGACGAATAGCAGTGAAAATTAAACATCCAGAGATGGTGAACGATAGAACAAATGTGCCATTGCCTAACTATGAAGAAGTTGGATCGATGTACCAGGTGTGTTAGTTGATCTTTGCCGTTTTTTTTCGATAAAGAAAACACTTAGTTTTCAGAGGAATCTCAAAATTTTTTTATCCAAAGTATTGACCATTGGTTTCTACACATTTCGCCCATCTCTGAGGCAAATTATGGATACCATTCCAAAAAAAACTTTTTCTCTTTCGAGGCAAACCATTCGTCGAGCCATTTTTCGACTTCTTCAAAATTATCGAAGCACTGTTCTGCAAGGGCACTCCCTCATCGATGCGAAAAGTCTTTTCTTCGGGCCCATTCCGATCGTTTTTCGATCAACGCATGATTCAAATTGATCATTTGTTGTCGGTAGCGATCCGTGTTCACCGTTTCACCAGGTTTTAACAACTCGTAGTACACCACACCACACTGGTCCCACCAAACACAGAGGATTGTCTTACGGCCAAAGCGATTTGGCCTTGCAATCGATGGGCCAGCTACACCAGGGGAAAGCCATGATTTTTTTCGCTTCGGGTTCTCAAAATAAATCCATTTTTCGTCCTCCGTGCAGAAAAGATTTCCTTTCGACTCGTTGAAGCAGCATTTCACAAACGGTTTTTCGGTTTTCCATTTGTCTATCATTCAGCTGTCCTCGTCTTCGAACTTTTTCGCTGCACCAGGATGTTCATTGTCTGTCAAATCGAAATCTCCACTTTTAAATTGACGAAACCATGTCTCACATGTTGTAATCACTGGAGCATGTTCACCATAAGTTTCTACCAGCAACCGGTGAGCTTCAGCTGCTTTTTTCTTTTGATGAAATAAGAAAAGCAACGAATGCCGCAAATGCGATTTACTTGGAACGAAACTCGACATATTCACTGAGGTAAACAAATTTGACGCTATTATTTTGGCGGAATGTGACTTGCGTATTTTTGTAGGTTAATGTCAATAGAAAATAAGTACATACAAGCCAAATCATAGAAATTTATACATATTGCTAGCGACATCTACTAGTAAAACCGGCACACTTCAACAAACACATTACCAGGTGTGTGTGCCAGTAAAGAAGAAGAAGAAGAAGAATATCTGTTTTTGTTCTCTGAACCCGAAATATAAAAGGCGACCCTCGTATGTAAGTTTCGTTTCTGCACTGTGTTACTGCCAAATCTGCTACGTTTTAGCCTAATTATTTTACGCATTTTATTGTCACGCTGTTGTTGTTGTTGTTGTTGTTGTTGTTGTTGTTTTGCTATTACTATTGTCTTCTTGCCTTCCGTTATGTGTTTTAGATGTGCTGCGTCGCTTGCGAAATGGAAAGTACATATTTTTTTACACATTAGCCCAGTCGCCAAACAATGGGTGTGATTTCGTCGGTGCGCTCAGTCTGTACGGAAAACCGTTGACACTACAGCGTGTGGTATTTTTAATATCTCTTTTAAGTTTCTTAGCCTGCTTTTGTTTATTTAGTTTTTAATTTTAATTTTTCTATTTTTTTGTTTTCATTTATTTTTTTTTTTTTTTTGGTTTTTGTTTTTAGTTTGAATGATTTACTAATAGCCAAAAAATTTTATTGCGCCGATATGCTTTCCGCTGTTTGAAAAATTCTTTTGTGTTTTGTTGCTGTTGTTGTGCGGTATTTTAAACTAAAAATATGTTTAGTAGAAATGATGTCATATTCTATGGGAAAAAGCTAATCTGGTGGGTTAATTAAGATGTCAGGTTATGACAGAAATTTTCAAAATAAATTCAAAAGAGTTCATAGTGAGTTTTCATATTTTATTTATTTAAATTTCCACTTGTGTATGTAATTAAAAATCATTCAAAAACATTTTTATTATTTAAATTGTATTCCTCTTAAAAATGCAAAAAAAAAAAACTCGCGGAAGTGTCTGATTTTTGAAATGTTTGAATGAATATGTCCATTGCCTTTTGTTTTAAACTCAAATTAATATAAAAAAAAACAGCCAGAAATAATAAATAAAATTATCGTTTCCCATTTCAATTTATTAACTCAATGTTTTACAAATCTTATTGTACAATTAATTACGAATTTAAAACTATGTTTGTAAACTATGAACAGACAGCATTAAGGGGTTACATCTCGTTAGAAGCCCTAAATAATGAAGTTTTTCAAACATTTTCCACGCGGAAAAGTTTAGCTTTATTATTTTGAGCATTTGTATACATATTATGGCACCTTTGAAGAATAGTTAGCTATTTTTTATTTATAAAAATAAGAGTTTTTGAAGCTGCTACAGCAGATCTCCTGGGATCCCTTCCAAAAAAGGTGTTTCGCGGTGACCATTGTATTTCTGAAGTGAATCATCTGGAATGCAAAAATCAAACGGATTTCGTTAAAGTAATGTTTAATCTTGTGATTAATCAAAGGAATGAGGCAAAAAAAATGTTTTTGACAAAATAGCGGCTTCTAAAAAAAAATTCTATTTTACTCCATAATTTTGGTCTTGAGTTGCGTATTAAAAAAAAAAAAAACTTTTCATCGGTAATGGAAAAGCTTCGATTAACTACTGGAAAGTACTGTTCAGAAGCTCATATATTTGAGCCTAATCGGTTCAGCCGTTCCCGAGAAATATTGGTCACCGACCTGAGAAAAAACGAGGCGCCACACCGGCTTACCGCTTTCCAATGCTCTGATGCGTCGTTACAGATATGCGTATAACTTCCAAAATAACAGTGGGATCGGTTTGAAATTTTCAGAGTACTTACTTGAATACATTTACATTATGAAAATGAAATTTAAAAAACATCGATTTTTTTTTAACTCTAACTAGATGTAAGCCTTTAAGAATAGAGCCAAAACGAGATCTCGGGAAGGCGAAATCAAAATCAATGTTTCTGGAGATTGTTTAAAATTCAGAGAATACTCTAACAATAGCATCGTAGTTGTGATAATTCACTTTAATTATTTCTAAAAAAAAAAGAAATAATGAGAACCCAATGTTCTATGAGAAGTATAAGGAGGTAGGAAATCAGAGAGTGGAGCGAGAGCTCAACCTACGTTGGACGGTTGCAGGTCTCTAGGAATGTGTAAAATAAATTGGATTCCAAATTAATTTAGGATACTCCAGTCGTGAAAGCCAAGGCGTTACATACACGTATGGTATATAAAATTTTATGTATGCCTGGAACTTTAAAATCACCACTATGTCGCCATAAGAAAGAGAGGTTAGAATAAGTTTTCTTAACAATACTTTGGAAGGGATACGACATCAACTTGGTATCCCTTCATAAAAGATGAATTGCAATAACGAGAAAGGTAGGCTAAGTTTGCTACAGTACATAGAAGGACCGCTAACTAAACCATGCTGGTGCGGGTAACCTTTAACTGGAAAAAAAAATTTGTTGCATATGGAACGATTGTACGGTCTTTAAAGACTATTTATGAGTGGTTCCGAAGATTTCAGACCGAACATTTTTCGACCCAAATCTTCCACTGATAACGTCACTGTAGCTCTGATGAAGTCCAAAATTGACAAAGACCCACGATTGATACAATAAATGATTGCTAATGAATTAGACTTGAATGCCTTGGCTGTATCGCGAATATTAAGTAATTATCTAGGATACACGAAGGAATCTGCTCAATGGTCTCAGGTTGAGATTGCCAATTTGGTGGGTTGTTCGTGGTGCGCGGTCCAATGTGCTATCAGGTGATTTGTGGAGACGAAATCCCACAATAATTAATCAAAAAGTGGAAGAAAGCGTCTAACCAGTAAATGAGAAGACCGAATTCTTATACGCGAGTCTCTCAAGGTCCTTGCAGCTGCCCTTTCGGATGAATTTAGTAAACCAGTTAGTGCTCGAACATCTAAAAGACTTCTGGAAGCAGGTTTAAAAGAATGTAAAGCTCGAAAGAAGCCGTGGCTCTCAGAAAAAAATAGGAAAAATCGTTTAGAATGTGCTCAATGATACCAACATTTCACGAAAGAAGATTGGTCGAATGTTCTGTGGTCTGATGAATCAAATTTCGAGGTAAGCTTAATTAAGATCGTCTTAAAGTATTAACAGCCATAGCTTCTTACCCTAGCGCAATTTTGAAGACATAATACAAATCTTATGAAAACATTATTTTTTCTTTTCTACAGATATTTGGAACACCTGGTGTGACGTTCGTGAGGCGATGGGTTGGCGACGAATATCATCCATATTGCGTGGTACCCACTGTTAAGCATGGAGGAGGCAGCATTATGATCTGGGGCTGCATGGCTGCTCATGGTGTTGGCGAAATGTTCATTTGCGAGGGTCGCATGGACAGTCAAAAGTACATAAATGTATTAGAAGCTGTTCTTCTGCCTTCGTTAACGCGCATTTTCGGCGATACTAATTTAGACGGGGTTCAATTTCAGCAGGACAATGCTCCTTGTCACAAATCAGCGACTACGATGCGTTGGTTTAGAGATAACAACATTGTTTTGTTAGATTGGCTTGCGCAGTCTTCAGATCTTAATCCCATTGAGCACATGTGGGCTATTTTAAAATGCAAGATTAAGGAACACGGTATAACATCAAAAACTGCCTTAAAGAATGCCTTATTTAACGATTGGTACGCTAAAAGTGCGGACGAATGTGCAAAGCTTGTACGCAGCATGCCTTAGAGAATTGCTGCCGCTATTAAATCGAAGGGTGGACCTACTACCTAAATATTAATGTTATTATCGCTAATTTATTTTATTTTCACTGTTTTACTAATAAAACTTTATTACTTCACTTGTTAAAAGAAAAAATTCAGTAATTAGTGAGGTGCCTAATACTTTTGTCCAAGGCTGTATATATACATATATATGAAGGCTCGAAATTACTCTCTGACTTATAGGTCGGCACAGGTTCACCATAAACTTCCACTAGCATTCGATGGGCTTCAGCTGCCCTTTTCTACTAATTAAAATAGAAAATCCAAACTGTCACTGCCAATTCGTATGACAACCGACTTTTTTTTGTGGCCTGCAATTGAACGACGAATTGGACAATATCTATGTGGTTTCAACGAGATAGTTTCACATGCTACACAACACAAGTGAATATGGCTTCATTGCGAGATAAATTTCCGACTTGACGATGTGAATTGGCCATCGAGATCGTGCGATTTGACAATGTTGTATCTTTTTAGTTGGACTACGAGAAATACCGTGTTTATGCGGATAAACTTTTGACACTTGAGCACTTGGAAACCAATAATCGTCAAGTTTTGGCTGAGATAACCATCAGATATGTACCAAAAATTGGTCGAAAATAACCTCAAACGGATCGAAGTTTGCAAAAATAATGTAGGGCTTCCAAAATGTGAGAAAGAAAAACTTATATGAGCCCACTTCCCATACCTTCGTCCTTTTATGAAATTCAGATAAGCCGTCTCCGAACGACCAAAGGATTTTTTATGAGCAGCCTGTCATTCCATGACAGAAATACACGCGGGGCGAACAAAATGAATTTTTTATAACTTTGAATCCGGAAGTCGAACCCAGTTCTTCCGAATGATGGTATGCACTGCTAACCACTCGGTCATTGCGATCGCTTTGGATACAGCTTTACAGATTTCTCATAGAGGTACAAAAATTTCTAAACCCTCTAGGATAACTGGTAGCTTCAGGGTGGTGTGGGAAAAAAAACTAAGCGCCGTGAGAACTTTTTCTTTGTCTGCGCTCTCTTATAGTGAGAGGCGGGACCTTTAGAAGCAATATCTAGTTTGCAAGGATTGCAGGACGGGTCTGGACCAAATCAGTTAATTTGAAATATCGCATTTAAATAGGAAACGGGAGACCAAAAGGACATAGCGAAGTCAATTTACAGCCTTCCAAACTATTGTTATTCGGTTCTATTTATGATAGTAAATTAGAACTTAAAATGCAACTGGATCTTGAACACTGTTTTAATCACCATTTACATACATACATACATATATGCTTTCAGTTTCGTCCTCTACACACATCCTTACCTTACGTCATTTATCCTGTGTGAGAAGTGCACGTGCATTGGCCCAACCAACCACTTAATGGCTTGTTAATGGTGCGTGTCAGGATTTATGCACTCAAATGACCGCCAGACAACGCTGCTCAGGCATAATGGCAATTACCAACAACCATACAACAACAAAGTAAAAATATAAACAAAGAAAGAACCCAACAGCCGATGAAAAGCCGACTTTTTCCAACCAACCGAGCAACTGTGTAAATATATATGTATGTATGTATGTAATAAGTGCACAACAAGAAGCAACAATTGATCCTTTTTGCAACAAAAACAAAATAGACTGGTTATACTATCATATGTATGTATGTTTACGATGGGAGGCCGACGACGGTCGGTCATTGCTAATGGACGTTAGTTAGTCGCCGTCACCGTCGCCGTTTCGCAGTCAATTGATTGACTAACCGAGGACAAGTCATAAAGGCAGTCGCCAGTCGACCCGAGGGGCGTCTGAGGCGCGAGGGGAGAGCGAGCTGATAACTGCTGGTGCATTTCTGCCTCAATTCATAGCAAACATTTTTCAATTTCATTTATGCTTTTCATGCGGTAAGTGGCTGGCAAGTAGCAGGATTCTCAAAAACATCAGCAAATTCAGCCTCAGTGCAGTTCAATGCAACTCAATTCAGTTCCATTTGGTCAGACCGACTTTGACTGCATTTTCCACAATACTCCTACATTCTCTGCTTAACGAATATCCACTTTGACACACACACACACACGCAGTTACATACCCAAATATTGACAGGCAATAGGCCAGTGAGTTTCTTCTAACGCCCAGCGAGTCCGGTTGCATGTTTGCTCATTTTCTCTGTGTGTCTGCTGTGCCTCTGTTGTCGTTGTCGTTGTCGTTGGTACATTTGTCATCGTCAGGGTGGGAGGTAAACAATAATAAATGCCAACAAAATGCTCGCACACATACACACACACACACACACACCCCACACCACACCACCATCGCCGCCAGCAGCCGCACATTTTCGTAAACAAAGCAGCCACCAACAAGTCAGTTTTGTTAGTCAAATTGTCAGCACAGCTGCACCAACAGGAAGAAAACGAGAATCAATGCTGAGCTGAGCTGAAGATTTGTGAAACAGGTTGAGCGCCTGACGGATTTGTTGCACGATTGGCTCCTCAGTTTGGTTTGATTGCCTGTTGGAATTGGTTCGGCTGTGTTTTGGTTCGATGTTGCAAGCTCCAAAACAATGAGTGGTTTTGAGTTCAATGAGTTCTTTTTAAAACCCATTATATTGCTTTTGGATAGATCGTAAAATTAAAAAGATATTACTTGGATTCTCATAAAAGGATAAATAAGAAAACGCTTACTCTCGTGGGACCCAAAGAGGTGGACTAGCAATTAATAACCGGAGATGGCGAACCTGAAACTCCAATTGGTGATGATGGAAATGACGTTCAATTATCCACTTACGATGCGGTTCGCATAGCGATTGCTCACCATTTAGAGCAACAAAGTGACTGGGCAGATATAGGGCTTACTGACTGAGTTGTTCATATAAAACGGCAAAGGACTGATCAAGTTCATGCATCATCTTCTTTGCAGATTATGGTCGGATGATCTGGCTTGCTTTCATCCGGCCATATTTTACAAAGAAGCTGATGCATGCACTTGATCAGTTCTTCACCACCGTATTTGAATAGCTCAGCCGGTAATCCATCGGTTCCTACCGCTTCATAGTCGGGTAACGGAACAACTTTTCCATCGTCATCAATTGGAGTTTCGGGTGCACCATCCCCGCGTGTTTCCTCTTCATTGCCATTCAGCAGGCTGGAGAAGTGCTTCATCCATAAATCGAGTATACTCTGGGCCTCTGTCACTAACTCACCTACCTGGGTCCTACAAGAATTTGCTCCGGTCTTGAAATTTTCTGTAAGTCGCCGTATCTTTTCGTAGAATTTACCCTTGTAGGTCGGCTTCTCAAGCTCTTCGTACTCGCGCTTCTCGGCCTCTTTCTTTTTTTGTCTGCAGACGCGTCTTGCTTCCCTCTTCAGACCTCGGTATCTATCCCACCCCGCACGTGTTGTGGTCGATCGCAAGGTTGCGAGGTAGGCAGTCTGTTTTCTCTCAACTGCGACACGGCAGTCCTCATCGTACCAGCTGTTTTTGCGACCTTTCCGAAATCCAATAGTTTCGTTTGCAGCAGTACGCAGGGAGTTTGCAATGCCGTCCCACAGTTGCCTTATACCGGGTTGCTGACGAGTGCTCTCAGAGAGCAGGTGTACAAGGGGAGTAGAAAACTGCTCGGCAGTGTGCTGTGATTGCAGCTTTTCAACGTTGAACCTTCCTTGTGTTTGTTGACGGGCGTTCTTCGATACACAGAGGCGCTGTTAGGACCTCGGAACGTACGCACATCTAAAACACTGGATACATGTCTTCCGTCTATCACAACATGATCGATCTGGTTGAAAGTTTTCCGAACTGGAGACAGCCAAGTAGCTTGGTGAATTTTTTTGTGCTGGAATCTAGTGCTACAGACAACCATATTTCGGGCCCCGGCGAAATCTATCAGCATCAGCCCATTTGGAGATGTTTCGTCGTGGAGACTTAATTTTCCGACAGTCGTACCAAAGATACCTTCTTTGCCCACCCTAGCGTTGAAGTCGCCAAGCACAATTTTGTCGTCGTGGCGGGGGCAGCGCCCATAAGTGTGTTCGAGGCGTTCGTAAAAGGCATCTTTGGTCAAGTCATCTTTCTCTTCCGTCGGAGCGTGGGCGCAAATTAGAGTGGTGTTGAACAATTTTGTACTGATGCGGATTGTGGCTAGACGTTCATCCACCGGAGGGAATTCGGCTACTTGACTTTACGAACCCCACTCAGCGCTAGACGCGACGTACTTTCGACCGACTTTAAACGCCTTTTACAGAGCGTCTATGTATCCACTCTCTTCCTGTGTCATTGGAATTCAAGTTCAACCTGTAGCAGACGAAGAGCTCGACCTAGCTCGCTAGAGCTCCTTGGTTGGGTTTCATGGTAAAGATGGAGGTCATACTCTCATGGCTTAAGACCTTGACTGAGACAATTATCAAATTATCATCGAGTTTCAGCTCTCTCCTCCCTCTCGCTGTATAATTGACACATTTTTCAATTTAATTTTATTAAAATCACAGTGGACGCCACCTACTTATGCTTAGAGTTCATAACAATTATTTCACAATCTTTTAACTGAGTGACACAATAAAATGGCAAAAATTAATTAACACTTAATTTTGAGGCGCACAAAAAAACCTTTAGGTGGTTGACCCCAATTGACAATATATATGTATGTACCTAACCACTATAATTTTCCAGCATTTACTAGCGAACCCAATTGAATGAGATACAGGCATTGTCTGTATAGTAGATGAGACAAAAAAAAAATAAAATAAAAATAACAAAAACAAAAAACATAGCACACAACAAGCTAAATAGCCGAAAGTCGGCGGACACTTGATGGGGTTGACAAGATAAAAATATGAAGTAAATAAATAAAATAAAGAAAATCACAAGAAATACTCAAACGCAACTCAAGCGCTTCGGTTTGAGTGTAACGCCAGTGGGGGGGCTCAAACATGTTCGAGTGCGTTGTGCTCCAATGCAGCGCCACTGTGCTGTATTTGCTATTTTCACTTGCGGCGCCAACCGTTGCGACGAGTCTTGTTCGAAGCGTGTACGTGTGCAGTTCGAAAGTGTTGCCGCCGGTCAATTTATGGATTTAAAAAAATAAAAAAATATATATATTTATTTATTTAATTTTTTCCCCTACACAATTAAACTTTGTGTGTGTTTGTGTGTGTGTGAAATTTTAGCGGAGTTCAAAAACAAGTTGTGGGTAAATAAAAAGGAATAAAATATTTTTTTTTTAAATGCATATTAATTGTAAAAAATTGAAAAAAAGCAAAATTTATAAAATACAAATTTCATGCAATAAAATATCAATTTTCAAAGAAATCGCGAAATGTTCGCAAAGTGAAAACAAATTGGCTAAGGGCCCAAAAAAAAAAAATGAAGTGTCAATACAAGAGTTTATTGAAGTGTAAAACAAATTGAAAGTTGATAAAGTAAAGTGCTATGCAAAGTGAGTTGTTAGCAACTGCGATGACGAAGAAATGTGAGCGTGAGCCGCGGCTGTGCGCGCTAATGCGGAGCTCCCTAACTCGCCCCACTCTTCGCGGCGTCCCCTGAAGTTCTTCATACGCGTGAATAAACAAATCGAATGTGACATTTTACAGCCAGAAATCGAAAGAATTATGAAGTTAAAGCGAATTATAGTGGAAAAAATGAATTAATTTAATATAGAAATATATTACGAAAAATTAAATAACAAGTAAAAAAAGTCGTGTGCGCTTCCTTTCGTCAGTAGCAAGCAGTAGTACAGATGTTTGCGATATTTGCCAGATACGCCTGCGATTTCTTTGCTTATTTATTAAATTATATATAAACGAGATTATATCTGCGAATTTTTCTGTTCGGCGGCAATTTTATATTTTGTGTGTGTGTGTGTTTTTTTTTCTGAAAACAGAATATTTTCATTACTGTGCATTCTCGTCAGTGCGAAATTCTTGTTAACAAGATTTTGACAGCACTCAAATTATAAAGGAAATATAGAAGAGAGAATTTCTTAATGAGCTCAAAACAATGCTTTTTTCTTAATTTAAAATATAAAATAAAATTATTAAAACGAAAGTTAAGAATTTAGAAAAACAAAAAATAAAAATAACTGAAAATAATAATTGGAAAACAAGTAAAATAAATTGGAAATTTTTTTATATTACTAATGATAAACAGTTTTTAAGAAAAATTTAAAAAAATACATGTTTTTACTATAAAGATATGCAAGTGAAAAAAATAATAATTTAAAAGCTCGCAGAATTGCGCACTAAGTCATTGAAGCCAATTTTTTGTGTTAGAAACTACATACTTAAATCTCGATAAACTTACACTTAAATATCTATAAACTTATATTTAAATATCTATAATCATATGCATATGAAAGCCAAAAATGAAAATAAAATTAATGAATTCATTTCATTCATTCATAAAAATAATTTGAAAATTTTCAAAAAAAAAAAATAAAAAATACGGAATGTTCAAATAAAAGTTAAAAATCAATTTAATTCCCGTGCTATTAAAATTTCTATAATTTCCTAGTACTAATACTGCTTAATTAAATATATTTTATTTAATCAATTTTTTTTCATAAATAATTTAGTGTCATTTTTTATTCTATTTTATTTTAATTAAATTTATTTTTTTTAATTGATTTTCCTATTTTATTTTGTTAATTCTTATTTTATTTTACTGCTATTTATTTATTTTTATTTTTTTTCATTTTTTATTACATTTGAATTTATTTTATTTCATATTTTTTACATTTGATTTTTTTATTTTGTTTTATTATATTTTATTTTATTTTAATTTATTTCATTTTAATATTTTATTTTATTTTATTTTAATTTATTTCAAATTTATTTTAAGATTTTATTTTATTTTATTTTAATTTATTTCAAACTTATTTTATTTTAAGATTTTATTTTATTGCATTTTATTTTCTTTATTTTAATTTATTTGATTTGATTTTATTTTATATTATTTTAATTTATTTCAAATTAATAATTTATTTTATTTTGTTTTAGTTTATTGTATTTTATTTTCTTAGTTTTATTTTATTTTAAATTTTTTTGCTTAACTTTTTTTTTTTGTTTTATTGTATTTCATATTATTTTATTTTATTTATTTTCTTTATTTTATTTTATTTTAATTTATTTTAATTAATTTTATTTTATTGAATTATATTTTATTTTATATTATTTTACTTTATTTAATTTTTTTTATTTTATTGTATGTTATTTTATTTTAATTTATTTCATTTTAATATTTTATTTTATTTTATTATATCTTATTTTATTTTATTGGATTTTAAATTTTTTTATTAGTCTTTTTTGTTTTATTTTATTTTATTTTACTTTTTTTATTTTATTCTATTTTATTTTATTTTATTTTAATGTATTTCTTTTTATTTAAAATTTTTTTTTACTTATTTTTTTTTGTTTTGTTTTATTTTATTTTATTTTCCCTATTTTATTTTATTTTATTTTATTTATTTAATTTAATTTAAATTTATTTTATTTTATTTTATTTTACCTTATTTTATTTTATTTTTTTATTTTATCTTATTTTATTTTATTTTATTTTATTTTATTTTATTTTATTGTATTCTATTTTGTTTTATTTTATTTTATTTTATTTTATTTTACTTATTTTATTTTATTTTATTTTATTTTTTATATTACTTTATTTCGTTTTATTTTTTTTTTGTTTTATTTAATTTTACAGTATTTATTTTATTTTTGTTTTAATTTATTTTTTAGCTTTTTATTTTAGCTTGTTTCCCTTCTTACATTTCATTTTTCTATATTTCAATCTCACTACATTTTAGTATTTTTGTGATTTTATATATTTTGAAGTTATTTTTATTAATTTATTTTTGTTCACTTTATTCAATTTAAATGTTTTATGGAATTGTTTTGATAATCTTCATTTGAGTTTTCCTACATCTGTACATTTATTATTTTAGTGATTTTTAAATTGTTTAAAGTTTTTGTTTCATTTTTGTTTCATTTTTTTTTTTTGTAATCGTGAAACTAAAGTTTTTTCTCTTCTCTTTATTAATTTGTTTTTTTTTTTTGTATTTCTTTCTTTCTTTTTGATGTTTTGCGGTATTTTAGTGTTCAAGTTTGTTTTATCGCTGATTGAGTACAAGATTTATTTGCTGCTTGATATTTTTGGGTTGTTCACCGATTCCGCCGCGTCCTCTTCTCTGCCTTGTTGCGTTACTTTTATGCCTTATTCTCTATCACCTTTTAGCAACGCGGCACTGTATTGTTCTTATGTTTGTGCTTGTTGTTGACGTGAGTGTTGTTGTTGTTGTTGTTGTTGCTGTCGTCTCAGCTACGGTGCTTTGTGTATTTTATTGTCCCGCTGTTGGTCTGATTGTAGTTTGGTGCCTTGTTTGCTTCATTGGTGTTGTTGTTGGTGTTGTTGTGCCTAACCCGTTTTTACACACACACACATACATAAAGTTACAGCCACAAAGCGACCTATGGCGGCAAAGCAAACGCTACTCGTATCTCAAAGATACCCAAGAAGCAGGCAGGCAAAGCCAGCGTGCTGACTGTATGGAGCTCCAGCGAGCAAAGCGAACAGTCAAAGTGCCAGAGTAAAGTCAGCATCAGCAGTCAAGCCGTGTTGTTGTTTGGAGCTGTTATGCTCCTGCCACTCCAATATCGAGAGTTTGTGTGAGTGTGTGTGTGCTTAAATCCCAAAGTGTCTTTTTATTGGTATGTGCGTGTGTATATGTGTGCGCGCCTTCTAGTAGTGTGATGCGCTTATGCTGTTTTCTTAATGTTTATTTTTGTTTACCCATGTATTTACATACAAACATACATACATACACGTATGTACACACAGCAGCGGAGCTACAATTCACCTACCTTCATACTCAAACAGCTAGCTCTACCTTACTTTGGCTTACCTTACTTGCACCAGCTCACAAATCAATGTTGTTTTGTTGTTGTTGCTGTTGTTATTGTTATTATAGTTGTTTGTATGGTGGAAAAACTAGTTTTTCGAAAAACATTAGCAACATGCTGAAGCATAACAAAAGTCAGCAGCAGCACAACAAACAAAGACAACAATATTGTTGGTGTTAAGAACAATAATGCAGCTGAAAAACATGGCTTAGCAAAAGCAATAACAAAGAAAAAAAAACAATAACACAACAATAAGTAAAAGCAACAATAAAGCAAGGAGCAGCATCATCATCTCATCGCGATTCGAAAACGGCTCAAAGTTCAAGTGAAGTTTTCTTCGTTGATTTTTGGGGTTTGAAGCAAAAAAAAAAAAATAAATAAAAAAAATTAACAAAAAAATTTAATAAAAAATTAAAAAAATTTAAAAAATAAAAAAAGTTAAAAAAATTAAATAATAATTAAAAAAAAATTAAAAAAATTTAAAACTATAGAAAATAATTAAAAAATATAAAAAAAAAAATAAAAAAAAAAAATTAAAAAAAAAATTAATATAAAATTAAAAAATAATTATAAAGAATGTTGAATATAGTTATGTATAAATAAATGAATTAAAATATATACATAGTAGACTTAATTTTTCAAAAATTAAAACCCAAAAATATTAAAATATTACTCATCTCGGCATCCCTAAGGCATCACATTAAAAGGCGCTAAATTTGAGTTCGAAATTTGATTTAGATTGAATAGTTTTTGTAATTGTAAATTAATTCACATCATAACAACGTTATTCTCATGCGAGTATAATGAATATTTTCTACGCTTCTGTTATAGAAACATTACGATAGCCATACCAATAGAAATTGGACTTACTCAGTAGTCTGAGGCTTTCTTTATCGATCAACTTTGCCAATTAGTTGTGATCTACCAAGATCTTATGGGCTTAGTTAATTGCCTAACTCGGCTTGGACAGATTGAAGTGCCTCAGGGATCTACGACGTATAATCTGAAGTTATTTTTGAAGACACCGGCTTATAGATTTTAGGAAAATTCCATTTCACCAATCTACAGTCAGTTTACACTTAAAGGCTTCTGGTTCTCTAAAAGCATGTGGATGAGTGCTCGAAAGAGCTGATGCTTGAGTTTTCAATATACGCAAAGAATATTTTGTAAGAAACTTTTTAAATTTTTTAATGCAAAACCACACAGAACACTCAGCTGAAAAGATATATTTGCCCAAAAGTTGCAATTTTTTTTTGTTTCACTTTGCTCTTATTATTATTGTTGTTATTTTCTTCATTTCTCTTTGGCAATATGCTGCTGTGTGATGTAAAATACAATATTTTGCAAATTCGCAAATTGGCTTACATATGTACCAACAAGACAACAAAAAAAAAAACTAGCTCTCATTGCCCATATGCAAAGCTCCAGTCGCCGCTGACTTGGCCAATAAATGTGCCATAAAATTTCGAAAATCACAACAACACAAGAAATGTTCATATAAATGACATGGTGGCAACAACAACGGCAGCAACAGTGAATGTGGATATATAGAAAAGTAGAGTGTGAAAGAGAATTGGTTGAAATGAAATTGAATGAAACGAAATTAAACTGAAATGAAGTGACGAAATATGCCTCGTGGCAAAATTCAAAGAAAAAATGCAAATCAGCAAGAAAAGAAATGTGAAAGTATTCAAAATTTATAAACAAATACTTTTTTCTGCGTTGGTTTTTTTCTTTTGCGTGCTGGTGTGTGCAAAGGCCAATTTGTATATGTAAACACAATAACAACATGTTCCTAAAATTAAATACTGTTTTTTTAGTATTTCATTTGTTTATTTATTTTTGCAAAACTTTTTGTCTTTTTCTTTTGTGAATTTTGACTTTTAAAATATTTCGGGCAGTGGTTTTGAAAATGATTGATGCTGGTTTTCTAATATTGGACCGTGAAAAAAAGTATAAACACATAAACACAAATAAATAAAATTTATTAAAATTTTTTAAAAAACAATACTAAGTGAAGTAAAATGAAACAAAAGAAAATAAATAAACATTAAATGTAAAAACATCAAAAAAAAAAATAAAATAAAATAAAACAAGACAAAAAATAGAATAAAATAAAAGAAATAAAATAAAATAAAACAAAATATAAAATAAAATAAAGTAAATTAATCAAACAAAAAAAAAAAACAAAACAAAAAAATAAAATAAAATACAAAAAATAAAATAAAATAAAGTAAATTAATTAAAAAAAAAACAAAAAAAATTAATTTAAAAAAAATAAAATAAAATAAAAAAATAAAATAAAAGTAAAAAAAATAAAACAAAACAAAAAAAAATAAATAAAATAAAAAAAATAAAGTAAAATAAAACAAAAAAAAATAAATTAAAGTAAATTAATAAAAAAAAACAAAAAAATAAAATAAAATAACGAAATTAAATAAATTTAAATAAAATTAAATAAAATAAAACAAAGTAAATTAATAAAAAAACCAAACAAAATAAAAAAATTAACTAAAACTAAATAAAAGAAAACAAAAAATGAAATAAAGTAAATTAATAAAAAAACAAAACAAAAAAATAAAATAAAATAAAATAAAATAAAATAAAATAAAACAACGTTAAATAAAATAAAATAAAATAAATTAAAATAAATTAAAATAAAATAAAATAAAATAAAATAAAATAAAATAAAATAAAATAAAATAAAATAAAATAAACTAAAATAAAATAAAATAAAATAAAATAAAATAAAATAAAATGAAATGAAATGAAATGAAATGAAATGAAATGAAATGAAATGAAATGAAATGAAATGAAATGAAATGAAATGAAATGAAATGAAATGAAATGAAATGAAATGAAATGAAATGAAATGAAATGAAATGAAATGAAAGAAATGAAATGAAATGAAATGAAATAAAATGAAATGAAATGAAATAAAATGAAATAAAATAAAATAAAATAAAATAAAATAAAATAAAATAAAATAAAATAAAATAAAATAAAATAAAATAAAATAAAATAAAATAAAATAAAATAAAATAAAATAAAATAAAATAAAATAAAATAAAATAAAATAAAATAAAATAAAATAAAATAAAATAAAATAAAATAAAATAAAATAAAATAAAATAAAATAAAATAAAATAAAAATAAAAATAAAAATAAAAATAAAATAAAATAAGATAAAATGAAATGAAATGAAATGAAATGAAATGAAATGAAATGATATGAAATGAAATGAAATGAAATGAAATGAAATGAAATGAAATGAAATGAAATGAAATGAAATGAAATGAAATGAAATAAAATAAAATAAAATAAAATAAAATAAAATAAAATAAAATAAAATAAAATAAAATGAAATAAAATAGAGTAAAATAAAATAAAATTAAATATAAAAAAATTTAATATAATATAATAAAACAAAAAAAATAAAATAAAATAAAATAAAATAAAACAAAGCAAAAAAATTAAATAAAATACAACAAAATAAAATACAATAAAATAAAATACAATAAAATAAGATACTGGCATAAAATGAAATAAAAATAAATAAAATAAACTAAATTCAATAAAATTAAATAGCTAAAATAAAATTATCATTTGAAAAAATACAATAAACTTTAATTAAAGTAAATTAAATGTAGCTATAATAAATCACTAAAAAAATATTATTCAATATCCTTATATTTTCAGTCAATATTATCTGGAAATAAGGATTTGTATGTATAGGGACTAAATATATATAAAAGAAAAACAATAACAAAATAAACATGTGAAGATCTATAAGCAAAGCGAATTAATTGTGTGAAAAATTCAAGTCGGAACATTGAGAATTAAAATACTTATTATATAATAAATTGTGCAAAAAAAAAAGCGTAAGAAAAGTTCTGCGAAAAATTGTGAAACAGTTAAAATCTAACAAAAATCACTTGATTTTGATTTAATAAAATTCTAAAACTATGGGTTTCTCGTCGGCCCTACAGGGCCGTGCCGCGCACGAGGCATTAATCGTACGTCAAGATGCCGAACTACGTCTCATGGAGACCATGAAACGATCCATACAATTGAAAGCCAAATGCGATCGGGAATATGCAATCGGTTTGGCTGCGGTTGCACAACAGGGTTTGAAAACTGATCGCGCTGATGAAATGCAAGGTGAGTAGAAAAAGGGGAGAAAATCAAAATATGAATTAAGTATAAATGATGAAAAAAAATTATTATATTTTTTTTTATTTTTGTTTTTTTGCTGATGTTAGTAAAACCGCAAGGCAACTTTATAGTAGACGCTTAAAAAATATAATAATTACATGCATACATAAATATAATATTAAAAATTTCTTAATTATATAATATACCTATGTGTGGTATGGAGAATATATAAATATTTACATTGTTATGGAAGAGTAGATAAAATTGGCTGCACATCAAGGAAAATGGGTATACGCAAAAATAAATAAGCGAAAAAAGCCGTCAAACCTCTTCCCTGTTTTTACAGTTATTAGACTTATCATCCAAAGAAATCGCCATTGGTTAAGAGTATCCCGAGGCTATTCTTAGGCTTCAATTAAAAATTTTAGAGGCATAATTAGCTGAATAAATATGGCTCTAATAGGAATTCCTTAGGTTAATTTCAAATATCCTCCTATTTAAACTCTATAAGAGGTTATTTTGTTGTTGTAGAGGTTAGACAAACTCACTTGGTCGGAGGCGTCATCTAACTAGAATCCCAGAAACGGGCAGTTCCAAATGGTTCAGACCAAAATGAAAGGGTTGGGTATGTCAACTTCAAGACTGGCTAAGTAGGAGTTAAGCTTACCACCGTGTCTAGATTTAAATTGTACAACCGATTAAAGCTAACTTAATCTGAATTATTTCTGTCACTGGATCGTATCAAGTGGTGAGATGGCTGCACTTTCCTTCCTCTTGTATTATCAGGTTCAAAACGTCGACGAGTGCTAGTTGTTATACGATTAGATGGGAAAGAACTCAACTTTCAAAAAGTTTTCCACTTGGACATTATCTAACTTAATCGGCAAGCGTTGCACACTTCAACCTGTTTTCAATGAAATTACATAAAATAATCTGCGTAAACTTCTTAACTGTTATATGAAGTAAGTAGAGACATCGAGACGGAGTCCAAATGGTAGATCCCAGGAGATCGAGACTAAAAAAAGTACGTCAAAATTCCTCGATAGATGTCAAAGTTTTCGTTCGCTACTTCTTTCGATTAACACAGTGTAGTGTGTCAAGAGTTCTTATCATAGGGTCGTACAGTTAGAAAAAGTATTATTTTGAGGTTATGTATCGTTTGGAAAAACAATTTGTATCGTGGTAATGCACTAGCTCGGCCGCAATAGCTGAGTAGTTAATATTACTTACCGCTATTCTGAAGGCCAGGGTTCCAGTTTTGGGTCGACCAACATTTAGAATAGTAGAAAATGAATTTTTGTAATTGCGGTCGTCCGTCGGCGGGGAATGCCAAAAAAATATGATGGACCGAATTTCCATCTGCGAATCGCTGCTGAATCGCAACAAAATCGACCCATTTCTGAAGCGTTTAGTGACTGGCGATGAAAAGTGGATCACTTACGACGACGTCAAGTGAAATCGGTCGTGGTCAATTCGCGGTGATCCAGCGGAAACGGTGGCCAAGCCAGTCAATTCGGCCCTCTACTGCCAACAACTGGACCGCTTGAAGGCAGCACTTATCCAGAAGAGGCCATCTTTGATCAACAGAGGCCGAATTGTTTTCCATCAGGACAACGCCAGGCCACACAAGTCTTTGGTGACGCGCCAGAAGCTCCAGGAGCTCGGATGGGAGGTCCTAATGCACCCACCTTATAGTCCGGACCTGGCACCAAGTGATTAGCATCTTTTCTCGTCCATGGCGAACACGCTTAATGGTGAGAAGTTGGCCTCAAGAGAGGCTCTTTAAAAATTGGCTCTCCGAGTTTCTTGCCAATAGGGACGCAGCCTTCTACGAGAGGGGTATAATGAAGTTGGCATCTCTTTGGCAACAAGTTTACGAACAAAACGGCGAATGTTTGACTTAAATCGGACAAATGTACACAAAGTTATTATATTTTGAAAAATCAATATAAAAAAACAGAACGAACTTTTTACTTGACCTAATATTCTTTAATGCACCAACTCCCTAGTCATCGCTTGTTTGTATTTTTTTTTTTTGGTCAAAAACCATCCCGTAGTCATACGATAGCCACTGTATTTATCAGATTTAGTCTTACTGTGACTTCATTCTGAACTTAGGCTTGAAGAGATCCACGAAAGAGTGACATTTTACGATGATTGAGGGAATAAAATGGACTGATCCGAAATAGTTCAAGAATATACCAAAACTTTTTTTTTTATCAGAAGTGCCTCTAAGATTGAAAAGAAGCTGGCGCTAGTATTCTATATCCGATGGAAGAGAACAAAACGAAAATGATGAAGAAAAAACTTTAAATTTCCCTCTCTTTGAGTTTAGTATACAATATATATGTGTATGTCCCTAAAAATATATAATTATATGCACAGCGTTTGTTTTTTGTTTTGTTTTTGTTTTGCTTATCAAATGGTTGAATGACAACAATAAAAGCTAGAAACTTTCAGATAAAACAGAAACTAACTTTAAAATGCAGCGACGAATACAAGTAAACAAGTAAACATACATACATTTATTATATGAAACATACACGTATAAGCACAAAGAAAAACTGTAAAAAAATATAAACAAACCGACTGATGAATAAATATAATATATATGTATATGTAAGAATGAGTTGCATTACCACACAGTGAATAACTGCTTATCAGACAAGTACTTTTTTTCAAGCAAAACTTTTCACTTGCGTCACTTGAAAAAAAGCAGAAAAAATTCAAACTTAATTTTTCAAACTGAAATAAATAAAAACAACAAAGCAGCAACAAAAAACGAGATAAAAATGTCACTGAGCCTTAGAGCTCGTTGGCGTTAAGTCGTCGAAACGTAAGGGGAACTACAAAGCGTTCGTTTTTTTTGATCGGGAATAAGTTTTATTGTAAAATGGTTATAAAAACATATCAAACATGACAGCAAAGCTGAGTGTGTGACGTTTCGCACATTTAATTGGTGGATATAAACTTTGTAAAATACTTAAGAATATGTGTGTATGTATAAGGGGATTGCCAAAAGTTCGGTGAGTTGACCAGGAAAACAAATTATTTTTTTATTTATTCGTAATCTTTGTCCTTTCTTATCTTCTCTACATAAACGCCATTTCTTTCAATGGATTTCTTAAGCCTATAGATCCACTTCTGAAAAGAGTCTTCAAAATCTTGCTTTTCAAGCTTATCAAGTTCGGCATTAACCGCATTAATTATCTCCTCGTGGATCTTCGTCAATTTTGGACGTCACCAGAGCTACAGTGACGTCATCAGTAGAAGATTTTGGTCGACCTTCTCGGGGCTCCTCTTCTACGGAAAACTGTCCGGTCTGGAATCTTCGGAACCACTTAGAAATCGTTCCATATGCAATTTGGCATTCACTGAATATTTTTATTGACTGTAAATTACGCCGAAAAACGAATACCGAATCACATGGTGAATTTCTGTTTGCGTTGGTGGTGGAATTTCGTCTGACCTATCCTCAGCTATCTTGCGTTTTCTCGCCTCCATTTTAGCCGATTATTCTAAGATTTGAAAGGAAGACTAATAAAGTAATAGCAAAGGATTTGATATTTTTAGATTTAACAAAAACAAATTCAACGTCACCAAATGACCGAACTTTTGTTAACCCCTCCTCGTATATTTCCAATAAAATTCTTTTTAAATTGACTACTCATATGAAATTTGAAATCATTTTCATTGAAAAAAAATTTGCATAAAAGCAGCTACTTGGGCGACTAATTTATAAAAACAAAGCAAAGATCGAAGCAAAAAAAAAAAGAATTAGTGTGGGCGAAGCGTATATAAAGACGTCATTTCGAATTTCTATGTGAATAAATGAATGTATGATACGTTTTGCGTTTTCAAAAATAAATGTAAATAAAATACATTTAAGATAATTTTTTTTTTCATGAAATTCCTCGCAAATTTTTGCAATTTTCGATCCGTTTCAGCTAAATTTCGACCATATTTGGCACATATTGGGCGGTAGCTCAGTCATAATTTGACGAATGTTGACTTTCAAGACCTCAAGAGTTAAAGGTTTATCCGCATAAACACAGTCTTTCATACATGAAAAAGTTTAACGGTGTCAAATCGGACGATCTCTATAGCCAATTGACATCGCCTCAGGTCTTATTCTTCAATTGCAGCGACCATCTCGCAGTTGTGGTTTTCAAAGAAATAGGATCCAATCACGCCTTCGGACCAAAGAGCACACCAGGCAGAAAGTTTTGTTTTAGTGTAACGGTCATTCTTCATTTATTTGAGGATTCTCGAAATCCGAAAAGCAATCATTTTGCTTATAACCTTGACCACATTGGTGGTTGTCCTGTGGAATCAGGACTCCTCTCCTGTTCGCCAAAGCTGGGCGTTCTGGGCAATTATTTTCTTCACGCGGTCCAATCGCTGACAGTGTAGTTTGGCCGTAGGGGCGCAACTCATAGTGGATGATTCCTTGCCGATCTCATCAAACACATAACAACACAACAGTGCTCGCATGACGGTCAGGCTCGACGATTTCCATTATTTTATCGACAATTTCGATAACGATAACAGTCCTTCCCCACGGTGGAGCATCTATTACATTAAAATTACTGGAACGAAATCGACGAAAGCAAAATTGTGCTGTTGTTGTGGGCTGTAACAGTATCAGTACCATAGACCCATCTTAATAGATGATGATGGAAAAAGTGTTCCATTACCCAACTTTGACGAGGTTCAAAGAACAAAGAATGACAAGAATGGCGGCGAGGTCAGCTTCTTTGCACAATTTGGTCGGACGAAAGCATGGAACCCTAGTGTGCTCTGCCCAATCGGCTGCGCTGGCTAAGTCATGTTGTCCGAATGGCTGAAAGCACTCCAGCTTTGAAAATTTTCGATGCTGTACATGTATGTTGGTATTTCCAACTGGCGCCAAACTGCAAGAAAAGAAGAAATGAATGGCGCCGTATTGTTGAATCAATTTAGAAGGAGAAAAAGAAGGAGAAAATAAGAAGAAGAAGAAAATAAGAAGAAAAAGAAGAATAAGAAAAAAGGAGAAGAAAAGGAAGAGGAGGAAGAAGAAAAGAAGAAGAAAATAAGAAGAAGAAGAAAAATAATAATAAGAAGAAAATAAGAAGAAGAAGAAGAAAAGAAGAAGAAGAAGAAAAGAAGAAGAAGAAGAAGAAGAAGAAGAAGAAAGAAGAAGAAAAAGAAGAAGAAGAAGAAAAGGAGGAGGAGAAGAAGAAGAATAAGAAGCAGAAGAAGAAGAACAAGAAGCAGAAGAAGAAGAAGAAGAAGAAGAATGCAAAGAAGAAGAAGGAGAAAAAGATGAAGAAGAAGAAAAAGAAGTGGAAAAAGAAGAAGAAAAAGAAGAAAACAAGTAGAAAAAGAAGAAAATAAGAAGAAGAAGAATAAGAAAAAAGAAGAAGAATAAAATAAGAAGAAGACGAAGAAGAAAATAAGAAGAAGAAGAAGAAGAAGAAGAAGAAAATAAGAAGAAGTAGAAGAAGAAGAAGAAGAAAAAGAAGAAGAAGGAGAGAAGAAGAAGAAGAAAAAGGAGAAGAAGAATAAAAATAAGAAGAAGAAGAAAAATAAGTAGAAGAAGAAAAAATTAAGAAGAAAATAAGAAGAAGTAGAAAAAGAAGAAAATAAGAAGAAGTAGAAAAAGAAGATGAAGAAAAAAGAAGAAATTGATTCTCTCTTAAAAATTTTAATTTTTTTTCCCGAGATAAGATCTATTCAAGGCAAGCTATTTTGGTGTTCAGATATTTTCAGCAAAGCCATTAGACGCACTTGGGTGCTCATCAGTCATTTTTAAAGAATTAAAGCTGGTGCCTACGCCAAGAAAGAAGAAGAGGAAGATAATGAGTTGGGATAATTTCTACTATGACAATTGATTTTTGCCCTTGGAAGCACTGGTGCGGGTTAACACTTTCCTCTTCTTGTTGCCTTCTATTTATATAAAAACGACAGAAGATCCTATGGAAATCTCTCTACATCAGAACGGTGTGACTTAAGAGAATAGAGGTTCGAAGGCATTAGATCTATGGAAAGAACACAATTTAAAGAACAATAAAAA
The DNA here is from genome assembly GCA_037013455.1 of Ceratitis rosa. NCBI lineage: Eukaryota > Metazoa > Arthropoda > Insecta > Diptera > Tephritidae > Ceratitis > Ceratitis rosa. The sequence continues at coordinate 12,979,874 of JAWMAG010000006.1, forward strand.
ATATAATAATTTTAAAAGCTCAAATTAAGCACAACTCAGATTGCATACATACCATACGTCTTTTCACTAAGTGCCACTTCGAACAAGACAAAATAGCCAAATTTATTTTCTTAATTGAATTCAAATGAAATAAATGTTTGTAGTGATAAATATTGCCGTACATAACTGTCTTTTTGTTGGTAAAATATTACCAATATCGCACCATGTCCACGATTATCTACTTGCGCATTTATAACTGCAACAGGCAATGCAAATTCACGCAGCACACACAAACACACACACACACTCATACACCTTCCGAAGGCACGCACGAACGCATGTGTTGTGCGTGATGTAATATTTGCATGCTGCCAATTTGTTTGCGAACAGCACGAAAACGCCGGCGAGCGGAGCGGAGCGGGGCAACTGGCAACTGGCAACGGTAATTTTATGGTTTGCCAAACGCTTTAATTTCTCACACGAGCGTTAAATGTGGCAACATGTAAAGTTGCAAACGGGAAAAACGAAAAACACAGTTGAGACTTTGTTGTAATGGACAGTTACGAGTATTGCGCGACACGACCGGCCGGTCGGCTGGCTTGACTGAACGACTGGATGGCTGGCTGTCCGCTTTATCCATGTGACGCGACATGGATTTATGTACATGAATTACAAGCATATTTATGTATGTACTTATGTACTTATTTATTTATTTACCTTTGCAATTAAGTGATCGCCGTTGTGAAGTTTTATTTTTATATTACAGCTATTATCATTAGTCAATAACGGTGATTTACATGCATAGATACATACTCGTATGTATGTACATATGTAGGTAAGTGCAATACACTTTCACTTTTTTCACATTAAAGCGTTAGATTTAAGACTTATTATTACGGTATTGTCTTTGCTTTGTTGATTCGCTAAATTTTGGGAAAATGTCTTCTTTTACAGCACGAAAAGACGCTGGGGTTATGCTTGAGCTTGGGTATCTCCTCTGCAAACTGCTACTAGGTAACGCCAAAAGCTCTAACAGCTCTGGGAATGACCTCTTGAGTTGCTCGATACCAAACGAGGCTGCAGACAATCTATTTTGCATGTAGCATACAACGGCGGCCGCGGTAGCCGAGCGGTTAGCATTGCGTACTGACAATCGGAAGGCTCGGGTTCAAATCTCGGTGCCACCAACATCCAAAAGTTATGGAAAATTAATTTAAATAAAAAATTAAGTGAAATTTTCTAATTGCGGTCACTCCTCGGCAGGGAATGTCCACCCCTCCGAGTGTATTTCGGATATGAAATAAAAGGCTCCTTGTAAAAAAATCATCAGCCGTTCGGAGGCGGCTTAGTATAAACAGTAGGTTCTTCCATTTGTTGGAAAAACTTCATTACGCAAAACCACAAATAGTTCTTAACTAGTTCCAGTTAAAGCACAAATTCTCAAATGAGTTTAATGCTTATGAATCGTATACTTCTTGAACACGTTCCGATGGCTTTGGTCTTTACCATACTTTCGTTGAGTTGAGTTAAGTTGATTCGGTTACTGATCAAAACAAGGACAAGGACTTCTTCTTTATCGGTGTTGGCACCGCTTACGCAATTATAGCCGAATCAATATAAGAGCGCCATTCTTCTCTTCTTTTCGCTCTTTGGCGCCAGTTGGAAATGCCAAGTAAACCCAGGTCACTCTCCACTTGATCCTTCCAACGGAGTGGAGGTCTTCCTATTCCACTGCTTCCACCAGCGGGTACTGCATCAAATACTTTCAAAGCTGGAGTGCTTTCATCCATTTGGACGAAATGGCCTAGCCAGCGTAGCCGCTGTCTCTTCATTCGCTGAACTATGTCAATGCCATCGTATAGCTCGTACAGCTCATCGTTCCATCGTCTGCGGTATTCGCCGTTGCCTATGCGCAAAGGACCATAAATCGTTCGCAAAACTTTTCTCTCGAAGACTCCTAGAGCGGACCCATCAGATGTACAGTTTGGTTTTCGTTCGCCGAGAGAGGACTTTACTTTTCAATTGCCTACTCAGCCCGAAGTAGCAGCTGTTGGTAAGAGTGATTCTGGTTGGATTACCAGGCTGACATTGTTGTTGGTGTTAATGCTGGTCCCTAGATAGACGAAATTATCGACGACTTCGAAGTTATGACTGTCAACAGTGACGTGGGAGCCGAGTCGCGAATGCGATGGTTTGGTTTATTTGATGCCAGGAGATATTTTGTCTTGTCCTCATTCACTACCAGACCCATTCGTTTCGCTCCTTTATCAAGTCTGGAGAAAGCAGAACTCACGGCGCGGTTGTTGAGGCCAATAATGTCGATATCATCGGCGTACGTTAGCAGCTGTACACTCTTATAGAAAATTCTACCTTCTCTATTTAGCTCTGCAGCTCGTAATATTTTCTCCAGCATTATATTAAAAAAGTCACAGGATAAAGAGTCACCTTGTCTGAAACCTCGTTTGGTATCGAACGGCTCGGAGAGGTCCTTCCCGATCCTGACGGAGCTTTTAGTGTTGATTAAGGTCAGTTTACATAGCCGTATAAGTTTTGCGGGGATTCCAAATTCAGACATAGCGGCATAAAGGCAGCTCCTATTCGTGCTGTCGAAGGCGGCTTTAAAATCGACGAAGAGGTGGTGGGTGTCTAAATCCACACTGATAAGGTCCAATCAGTTTATTGACGGTGGGCTTTAGTCTTTCACACAATACGCTTGATAGGACCTTATATGCGATGTTAAGAAGGGATCGTCTTTTTTGTGGATTGGGCAGAGCACACTTAAATTATAATCGTCGAGCATGCATTCATCCGACCATATTTTGCAAAGAAGCTGATGCATGCATCTGATCAGTTCTTCACCGCCGTATTTGAATAGCTCGGCCGGTAATCCATCGGTCCCTGCCGTTTTGTAGTATTTTAGCGGATGATTGCCATTCGGACTTCTTCATATTCGGGTAACGGAACAACTTCTCCATCGTCATCAATTGGAGTTTCGGGTTCACCATCTCCTTACCCCAAAAGGCCGATTGTGATACCGCTGCAGTGTATTTTTCACCTTTTTTGGTATACGAATTATTTCGTTCGCCTTTTGATTGACGCTTCAGTGCCTATAACAGCCGTTGTTACGCCAGCCAGATGATATCGTAATTGATATTCTAAGTACTTATGCCGTATAATGCTTAGGGCTGGACAGTGACAGAGGTAGTGCTCGTCAGATTCTTGCTCTTCTTCGTCTCTGCAGCTTCGAAATGTATCCATTTTCCATCTGGTGTTGGCTCTTTTGGTGAAAGCCATCTTCAGTGTGTAAACAGACAGAGGTATGCCCGCGATGTGCATATAATTTATTGTAGTTAGAGTGGTACTTCCTCTCGCTACACAGTTGCCTGGGATGTTCCTAAGTCCGAACAGCCAGACCATGACTATGTTGCTCTAACCGAAAGCTTGTTTAAATAGCTCCTGCATTTTTATGCCACTTTTGAAGAGATCTGATGGCAGCGAGTATATAGTGATTGATAGAGATCCGAGCAACCATTCTGAGGGTTCTATGATTGTAATATATTCTAATTGGAAGACATTGCAGTAGTCTGTTAGCTTCAAATTAAAATTGTTTGAGAGCGTTGGTGAGTGATTTCTACAATTTATGCTTCCATGGGCCTTTCGTGAAGACTATGAGCCAGAGCGTTTGTATTTCCCCCATTCATTTATCTCCAAGATTTTTGTGAAAAAGAGATTCTCTAAGCAGTAAGTGCTGATGGCGCAGTCCAACACCGCTGGAAATTGTGCGGGAGTGCCTTGTGGCGCGATACCTCTAAGACTGAACCGCGTCCAGTCCAATAGCTTTGCAGCTCGCTTGAAGTTAGCCGTACATATATCCAGGGGAAGAAATTTAAGAAGATCCTCCAGCGCTTCTGATGCATTCGACTGTAGAGCTCCAATACTTACTAAAACAAATCCTCCATAGATACCCATATTCCAATGCAGCTTAAGAAAATGCGAGTATAAAATTGTTAAATTATTTTTTATTTTTTTTATTTTCAAAATGTCGCTCTCCAAGTTTACAAATCAAGCGATTTTCATAGAAGCAACATCGACGCGTGACTTTATTGAATTTATCGTTGTAATTGCCAGTGATTGCTTGCAATTTTACTGCTCCCTAAATTATTTTAGCTGCACACATACATAGTTATAAATTAGATAGACTTATGTACATATATAAAAAGTTAAATAAATACAAAAGTGCTTTTGACAGTGGCTGTCGCGCATGCGCTCACAAACTGTGCAACCATTATCCATTCTCTAGTTGTCCAAGAAGCATTGCCAACAACAACACAAAATGAATGTGTGAGGAGAAAAATTAGTGAAACTATTATTTATACATATATACATATATAATATATTTGAAAATATCTGTAATTACTTTAAATAAAGTTTGTAGTAGCAAAAACAACATACCTACACTTGGTACTCATACCTACATATGTGCTTATATAATACATTTTTTTGTATATAATTCAAACTGACGGATATTCATTGAAGCTGTTAGGTGGGAATGCTGAGAATTTATGAACGAAAAAAATGAAATAAAATCAATTTGTAGAACAAGAATGTAAACTTCATTGCAGTGGCACTTTAATGCGGTATAATTTAGCTAATTATATAAATATATGTATATGGTATTTCATTGCAAACAAAAGCGATTGTAGTTTTTAATAATTAATTGCGCTTATTTTCCTGCATGCGACTACGCATAAAATACATAAAATAAACTGATGAAACTTAATCAGCAACGTGAAAGATGATAAAAATTGATATTCTTTACAAAATATTTTAGGTAAATGTTTAAAATTTTTTTTTTGAGTTATATTTTTCTATTTCTTTCTGAAGAAATACTTTTTTAATTTTTTTTATTTTAAATAAAATCACATACCAATTTTAAATTAAAATATATATATATTAGGTAAAGTAAAAAGTTCGTTCGGTTTTTTTTATGCAATTGGTTCCAAACGGTTTCCTGGCTTATCTTTAGTTCCTCAGCAATTAAATAAGTGCTCACGTGACGGTCTGTTTCCACTATTTCCAGGATTTTATCGCAATTTTCGACGACATTCCTCCCGACGCGCGGTGCATCTTTGACATCGAAATTACCGGAACGGAACCTAGCAAACCACTTTTGTGCCACACGTTCGTTTACAGTATCGGGTCCATAAAATAAATTAATTTTTTCAGTCGCTTTGGCTGCTTTTTCGCCTTGATCGAAGAAAAATTGTAAAATATAGCGAATTTTCTCTTTGCTGGTGTCCATCTTTGACAATCGCTCACAACGTACTGAGTCAATCAATCGAAAAACTGTCAAAGACAAACTTTTAGCGCGAATAAACACGTTTTCAGCGCCGTATAGTATGTTATGATGCGACACGTAACACTAGTACTATGGACAATAACGCCATCTCTTAGATAAAAACCGAACGAAATTTTTACTTTACCTAATATTACTCTCACAAATAATTAAAAACCTACAATTGATTATGTTTATCTATATATGGGTTGTCCCAAAAGAAACCGACGATTTTTCATACAGACGGCGTTGATTTGGAGAGAAGTTAAGTATACCAAAATCAACCTTTCATAATAATATTAGATGTCTTGGACTGGTAAAAAAACTTGATATGCATTTTAAACGCTATGAATATGATCCGTTTTTGAAGCAAAAATGGATTGTTTACAATAACGCCAATCGAAAATGATCATGGTCCAAGCATGATAAATTGCCACACACACCACTTCAAAGGTTGATGTTCACCAAAAGAAGATTATGCTGTCAGTTTGGTGGAATTGAAAGAGCTGCTTCAACGAGAAGCGGCCCGAATTGGTCAATCGTAAAGGAGACATATTCTACCAGAACATCTTTGGTTACTCGCCAAAAACTAAGAGAGCTTGGCTGGGAACTGTCGATGCATCCACCATCTATGATAGCCCTGAAATTGCACCATCAGAGTACCATTTGTTTCGATCTTTGCAGAATTGGTAAAATTTTCGAAAATAACTAGGCTATAAAATCGCACTTGGATCAGTTTTTTTCAGAGAAAGGCCAAATGTTCTATGAGCGTGGAATAATAATGTTGCCGGAAAGATGGAGAAAGATCTTCCAACATCCGATGAAAAATAATCTTCCGAAATATGAACCTGGCTCCGCACTGTTGGAAAAAATCGTATTTATTTTTAAATCACACTTTTTCTTTCGGCAAGTGGAACCGGAACCGATTTATTCGAAAAATTCGTTTTTATCGTTTGATTGACATACGATTTGGTACAGTATTAGCTTTGGGCCCAGACACGATATAAATATTACTCTTTGCCCGAATTGATTTGGGGAACAATTTATCTTTCCGGAAGAGGAATAACAATTTCAAAAGTTTTACACATGGAAATAAAGTGAGAGAATAGAGTGAAAGTCAGGTCCTTCTCCATCTGATTGTTCCGACGGAGTGGAGGGCTTCATCTTCCTCTGTTTTCAATCGCTAGTACTGCATCGAATACTTTTAAAGCTGAAGTGTTTCCGTCCATCGGGACGACGACATCAAGCCAGCGTACCCGATGTCTCTTCATTCTCTGAATTATATCAATGCCTACGTATATCTCGTACACCTCAACGTTCCATCGTCTACGATGTTTGCTGTTGCCAATGCAACAATGTTCGTAAAACATTCGCAAAATATTTTTCCCGAAGACATCTTGTGCCGACCCATCGAGTGTTGATAACGTCAAAGCTTCCACACCATATAGCAAGACGAGAAAGCAGTCCCTACTAGAACGCTAACGCAGGCAGCACCCCAGCGGGCACCTCATTGAAGCTGAACCTCCACATCAGGAAGTGAGTACTTGACTTGAACAGCACCATCCAGCAACATGTGCAACAACCGCTGGACAGGACGGTGTACCGACAAGCACTGGACGCCATTCAACAGGAGTCAGTCAACACCTTCAAAGACTCCCTTCCCGTGAATGGCGTGCTTGGAGTTAAACCACCACCCATAGCAGACAACGAGGTCGAGCTGCCTCGAGAGACCCGCGTGACACTTGCACAACTTAGATCTGGAAATTGTAGCAGGTTAAACTCCTACTTATCCAGACTCGAGCCCAGCATACGCAACGTATGCCCTGCATGTGGAGAGTCTCCGCACGACACTAATCACCTCTTTACATGCCCCCTTAAACCGACTCATCTAACCTCCCTCTACCTTTGGTGCAATCCCGTCGAAACAGCACGTTTCCTGGACCTCCCTTTAGATGACCTTCGGCGACTTAGATTGACAAAGCGTGCCCTAAGCGGGGTAAGTAGAGTTTTGTTTTCGTTTGTCTGGAGAGGACTTTACTTTTCATTTGCTTACTCAGTCCAAAGTAGCATCGAAAGGCAAAAGAGATTCTCCGCTAGATTTCAAGGCTGGATGCATTTAGCAAGGCTGAAATCATACTGATAAGATCCAATCAGGTCTGCGATACAGCGGAGGCTTATATATATAATTGGCGCTTTGTAACCGCTGAAGCGATATTCGCCCGAGCTCCTCCTCCAATTTGTGGTTTGCGTCTTGGTATTTTTCCAACAAATGGAGGGACCTACAGTTTATACTAAGCCGCCTCCGAACGGCTGATGGTTTATTTACGAGGAGCCTTTATTTCATGTCCGAAATACACCGCAACCGCAATTAGAAAATTTAACTTAATTTTTTATTTAAATCAATTTTCCATAAATTTTGGATGTTGGTGGCATCGGGATTTGAACCAGAGCCTTCCGAATGTCAGTACGCAATGTTAACCACTCGGCTACCACGGCCACGGAGGCTTATCCAGCGATAATTGAGAGTATTTTCAATTGCATAAACTCAAAATATTATTTTAATTTAAGTACTGCTCAATTTCTTATATATTTTATATTATGCAATATTTAATTTAAATGCTGTTTAATTTATATATATTTTTTCTTCTTCAATTTTCTTTAATATTTAATTTAAATATTTTTTGTTTGATTTTCTTGTAGCCATTATACTGCTTCATAAATTAATTTATTGTTTTACCAACTCATGGCAATAAAATTGCGTGGAAAACTCGTAACCTTGACCACGAACTTGGCTCTGAAAATAAAAATGGATGGCAAAAAGTTAATGAAAAAGAAATAAAGTGTAGTTTTGCCATTTGGCATGGGAATATGTATGTAGATAACGTACATCCAATCGCATATACTTTTGCGCTAATATGAATATTTATACTAACTTTTGCTTTAATTAAACACTTTTAAACAGCTGCTTTGTGGGAATTTCTCACGATTTTAAGCATGTATACATAGGTATATACAAATACATAGTATTACTTCTCTGAGACTATTTTTTTTAACTGCATTTGACGCATTTTTGCAATTTCAGGTTAGGGATTTGTTATTCTTGGCTGTACCACTAGCGCACTCAATATACATATGATTTTAGTATACAAAAATTGTAAATATTATTATATAAAATTATTTTATGTACTTTTCTGCACTCATAACTTTTGCACAGTTGTTGCTCCGGCAATTAAACTATATTGCAGCTGCAATTAATTACCGTTTCCATTCACAATTCACAGGCAGACCGCTAATTTATTACAATTTTTTCTACATACTTATTTGTATTTGTTTCCTTAAGCCTCCTAACGGCCACAGAATTACGCTCAGTGAGCGTGACTAAGTGCGCTAAACGCTTAGTACACACATATATATGTATATATATACGTACTACTAATAATAATAAACAACCAAAGCGAATTAATTAGATAAAATAAAATATAAATATTACTGTACTTGCAGGCAGACATACATATCTATAATTGTTGTTTAAAACAAAGAATTAAAAACCAGTAATAAAATAAATATTAAACAATTTATAGGCAAACACATATACATATATAGAGTACTTAGGTATAAATCTGTTTATCACCCATTCGCTTAATTGTGCAAAATATTCTCAATTATTACTTAATTGCAACTTATGAATTTTCGCATAACAAAAAGTTAATAAAAGATTTAAAATCTGCAACATTATAAGCCAATTTGCAAACGTTTGAAGCAATAAACTGTTTATTACCATAATTTAGTTTGATGTTTTTATACCGCACTGTGTTTCGTAAAGGATATGTATGCCATTTCCTGTCTGATGTTGGTGGAAAATCAAAGGGAAAATATTTACAATTCAAAGCAGTAAATTTTTAGTTTGGAAGCAAATTTCAGAGAACTGTATGAACCATTTTTTAATATAATCATTTTTAATTTTTTCTTTTTTCGATTGTGATTATTTTTAATATACATATTTTATTTTTCCGCTTACAGGCAGCCTTATAACAAAGGCCTGGCGCTCCTATATGGATGAATTGGATCATCAAGCAAAGCAATTCAAAAGCAATGCAGAATTACTTGAAGTTGTCTGCGAAAAGCTGACACATTTATCACAAGATAAACGTAAAGCACGCAAAGCTTATCAAGAGGAGCATGCCAAGATTGCAGCGCGCCTAAATCATGTAAGTGTTTGGAATTTATTAATTGAAAAAAAAAATTAGTAATCATTTCAAGAATTTGAATAAGATAAAACTAAGAGTAAATTATGGGTACTAAAATATAAAAACAAAAATGAAATGAAATAAAATAAAATTAAAAAAATTAAAAAAAAAATAAAATAAAAAATAAAATAAAATAAAAAATAAAATAAAATAAAAAATAAAATAAAATAAAATAAAATAAAATAAAATAAAATAAAATAAAATAAAATAAAATAAAATAAAATAAAATAAAATAAAATAAAATAAAATAAAATAAAATAAAATAAAATAAAATAAAATAAAATAAAATAACATAAAATAAAATAAAATAAAATAAAATAAAATAAAATAACATAATATAAAACAAAATAAAATAAAATAAAATAAAATAAAATAAAATAAAATAAAATAAAATAAAATGATATAAAATAAAATAAAATAAAATAAAATAAAATAAAATAAAATAAAATAAAATAAAATAAAATAAACTAAAATAAAATAAAATAAAATAAAATAAAATAAAATAAAATAAAATAAAATAAAATAAAATAAAATAAAATAAAATAAAATAAAATAAAATGAAATAAAATAAAATGAAATAAAATAAAATAAAATAAAATAAAATAAAATAAAATAAAATAAAATAAAATAAAATAAAATAAAATAAAATAAAATAAAATAAAATAAAATAAAATAAAATAAAATAAAATAAAATAAAATAAAATAAAATAAAATAAAATAAAATAAAATAAAATAAAATAAAATAAAATAAAATAAAATAAAATAAAATAAAATAAAATAAAATAAAATAAAATAAAATAAAATAAAATAAAATAAAATAAAATAAAATAAAATAAAATAAAATGAAATGAAATGAAATGAAATGAAATGAAATGAAATGAAATGAAATGAAATGAAATGAAATGAAATGAAATAAAATAAAATAAAATAAAATAAAATAAAATAAAATAAAATAAAATAAAATAAAATAAAATAAAATAAAATAAAATAAAATAAAATAAAATAAAATAAAATAATATAAAATAAAATAAAATAAAATGAAATAAAATAAAATAAAATAAAATAAAATAAAATAAATTAAAATAAAATAAAATGAAATGAAATGAAATGAAATGAAATGAAATAAAATTAAATTAAATTAAACAAAGTAAAATAAAATAAAATAAAATAAAATAAAATAAAATAAAATAAAATAAAATAAAATAAAATAAGATGAAATAAAATTAAATTTATTAAAAATTATGTTAAAATAAAAAAAATATAAAATAAAGCAAAATAAAATAAAAAAATAAAGGAAATGAAATAATAAAATAAATAAAAATAAAATAAAATTATTTTAAATATAATAAACTACCATAAAATAGAAGATAATAAAATAAAAATATATAGATGAGTAAAATTAAATAAAAGCGTATCTCATACATTTCAAATACTAAAATTAAATTCAAAATAATTAAATTGAAAATCTATAAAAATGAGATTATGAAATAAAATTAAATAGGAAATTCTGTTAAAATTATTCTATTTCAATAAAAAATAAATAAAATAGATTGAAAAATTACAATAAAAAAAAATATCTATACAAAATTATGATTAAAATGAAATTGAGGAAAGTGAAATGAAACAAAAAATAAATAAAAAAATATGTGGGTTTTACTTTTACTTTTTTTTGAAAGGTTGTCATGCTAAAGAATTGTATTTTTTCATAATTCATACAGGTGAACATTATTGCTGATTCTTACCCGATAGTTTCTATATCGACCTTTAAAAATCCCCATAAAACCTTACCATTTTCTACTTTATTATATAAATGCATTAATGTGAATTAAACCAGCTTGCATTTTATATAAAAATAATATTTTTCTTCTTTTTTTTTTACTTTAACCACAAACATAACTACAATTTATGATGCAAACCTCTTTTATATAAACGCACATTTGCGTAGAAAATTTTTTATTGAGTCATAAAAGCTGAAGCGCTTAAGCACAGGGAGTTTCAAGAAAACCGCATAACACATAACATACATACATATGGTAAATACGCAACACACGGAATACACGGGGTGCTAGCTCACACCTGGCCGATCACAATGTAATGGGATATGTTTACAAGCAATCGAAGAATGAGTTAACAAAAAATGCAAACTTTTAATATTTTTCTACTTAAAAGACCTGAAGAGACGCATAGATAATTTTTATATAGGTACTTACCAAGGCGACTCATAGCATACCATTGTACGTATGTGTGTTTGTCTAGTACACAGGCAATCATTCGTTCAAACAATACAGCCATCAATCAAACACTCAATCAAAATATTGCAATAAAAGCTTGTCAATTAGCCAATCAACTATATATTTTGCTATTGATACCAAGATGTTCTTTAGATACGTATGTACACATATGTATTCCCTGGAAAACATCACCCAAGCCATTTAAAACTTTTCTGTTTATTGCCACTTCTTTATGCTACTCATGAAGTGTGCACAGAACAAGAAAGAAAAAAATAAAACAAAAACAAAAAAAAAAATAAAAAAAAATCAGGAATCAATAATAAATAATAATTGAAAAATTAGTTTAATACATTTTGATTTCTCATTTAACCTACGCGCTCTGGTGTACTCCAACGAAGAAGAAGGGCGGGTACAACAATGAAAGAACTATAAATATAACAAAATGTACAGCGTATGATTGTAAAAAAGTCATAACCACTTAAGCGGCTTAGTGGAAGGTGTGCGTCAACGCACGTGAAAATTTATTGCGCTGACAGGCAGACAGTGAGACGTGTTGCCAGGTATTGTGTGCTCTAATGTATGTCTGTATGTATGCATGTACACGACCATAATTTTTGATATCATATGTGGCAACTGTGTACGAGTATGTTGTTTGTATGTAAATATGTATGTATGTACTATTTATGAGTATTTCACTGATTGTTGATATGATCGAAAAAGAGGTGAGGTATTTAACCTGAAAAGTGCTTCTATTCAAGCTGATAAAAGGTTGAATAATAGTATGTACAATATATAGTTTTTATTACTTGCTTCACAACAACAATGAATACCCGCCCCTGTGGTGCCATTGAACTTAGTACTACACTTTTCGTTAATTCTTATAAGATTATTGATACAAGAGGCTACTTAAAACTCGTTAGAAAGAGATTAAAGGTAGTTAAAGTTAAGTTTTTATTATTTTTTTTAGATACAATTTAAGATGTTTTAATCAAATTTAAACCTAAATTAAATTAAGCTTGCAGCAGAAAATTTTTCTTTTATGTATAAATACATATACAACAACTTTTATTGAATGCTCCAAGCTTTAAGTGAAAGCTTAGTGGGAATATAATCAAAAGCTTGTTGTTGTCTAATAAAAGTTAAATTATAAACAAAATACTTCCTTTTAAAAGAATAATATGAAAGCTCTCTATCGAATGTTCGTAGGCTTTCCTTTCAAAATTTTGAAAGTAAAACATAAAAGCTCCTTAACGAAAATTTTAGGATTTCCCTTTAAAATGTTAAAGAAAATTATAAAAACTTTTTGACGAAAGCTTTCATGGTTTCCCCAAAAAAGTTGCCAAAAAATATGAAAGCAGTTTGCGAAGCTTTCATGATTTCCCTTCGATAAGTTAAAGAAAATTATAAAAACTTTTTGACGAAAGCTTTCATGGTTTCCCTTAAAAAGTTAAAAAAGAAATGAAAGCTCGTTTGACGAAAGCTTTCATGATTTCCCTTCAAATAGTTAAAGAAAATTATAAAAACTTTTTGACGAAAGCTTTCATGGTTTCCCTTCAAAAAGTCAAATTCCAAAAAGTTCAAAAATATAAAAAAATTAAATAAAAAAATATGAATTCTTTAAGAACACTGCATTAAAATTTCGTTTTATTGTGATTCGTAACTTTGAGAAGTCAAAAATATTATTACTACAGCAAAAAAAACTCATGCGGAAAAATTAAAATTTACCATTTTATGTTTAAGAAAGAAAAGAAGGCTTCATAGGAACAATAAAATTAAAATATAAAAAAGCAAATCACATAAAACTAACTAAAAGCCCATTTCATATCAACAAAAACTTTGACAAGTGTTAAAAACTTGTAATTTTGTAGTGAAAGCCTTAAAGTCGCTCACCTCACTTTTATAACCGGGAGCTGCTAAAAATGAACAAATTTCAAAAGAAATCTCTGATTTTTTTCTAAAAAATTATTATTTTTTAATTATTTATAAGTGAAAGCTTACTAAGAAAGTGAAATAACATATATTTTTTTAAATGATGGATTTTACAAGTGTTAGAAGTATATAATTTTTTAGTGAAATCTTTAAAGCCGTATTTTGTATGACCTTTAAAAAAGCTTTAAAAGTTCGCTAAAAGCTTAGATTCATAAATTGAAAAATGGTATTCAAAGATATATTTGGCAAGTGTTAAAAGCTCTGCAAAATTAAAGCTCTGTGCAAGTGGTATAAAAGCTCTCTCACAGCTTTAAAGTTTACTTACTTACAATTAAGGTTTTTCTAACAAATATTAGGCATGGATATCAACCTAGTGTAATTTAGCATATAAAATAATGTAAAAAAAAATTAAATTTAAAAAGTTCTTATATAAATCTCTGTTAGCAAATCAATATTTTTATTACATAAAAAACATTTATGTATGTATTGGATATGAGTTCTTTAAATAAAAAAAGAACAAAGCTTCTCCATAGCTTTAGACTAAAGCCAGATCTGAGGCTTTAAAGCCACAGTAGAATATTTAAAAATAGCAAATAATAAAAAAAAATTAATAATTTCGTTTGATGATGCCTGCTTATCGATACAAATTCACAACGTTTGTACCATCGAGCAACTGCTACGGAAACATGAGCTAATCAAAATATTTATAAATACAAAATCTTCTGTTATACAAAGTAGACACAATAAGGCGCTTCCTAAGAAAACGAGTATTTTATTTTTCGATGCGCCATAAACCGGTCAAATTTCGGCAGAATGCAATGCATGCATATATACAAATATATTTTTGTGTATGTATGGTGAAAAAGAAACATTAAAAATGCTATGAAAATAATAATTTCACTCAAAAGTTCACAAAAAGAAAAAATATTATTTTTGAGGAAATAAACATACAACATGTGCAAAACACATTTATAAGCCGCGTTGACATAGTTGTGCATTCATACATACAGATTGTGACTTTTAAGAAAAATGTACACGACATACTTTTGCGTTATGCTTTTGCTTCTGCTTTCGCGCTTCAGCTAGAAAAAAAGTGGCAAATTTTATGGTTTGACTTTTTCTGGCAAACATATTTCATTTGTTTATTTATACGAATTGCATCACTCGATTGCATTTTATTCATACATTCATACATACATACATACATCTACTCATTTCTTTATACATATTTATGACAATTGTTGAATGGTTTGGGCGGCTGATTCAGCAGCCGTCGGCGTGTGGCTCGCTGCTGAGCGCTTCAATTGTCGCACCGAGCATAACAAATTGCTTTGCTTAGAAAAAATATTAATTGAAATAATTTTACGGATTGTACAGTTTGTAATGTGTAATAGTTTTGAAAAATA
>JAWMAG010000006.1:13000000-13022500 GCA_037013455.1 Ceratitis rosa
TGTAAGAGCAACAAACTATCAGCATGTGTTGTTCCGCCAGCAACAATATTGCACCCATATACATATAATTTATATGAACTGAAGAATATGTACGAGTACATACATACATGCATACATATACCTATAATATAATTCGTTGCAGCACCAACTCGACTCATTTATCATCTCAAGTAAAGTATGAATGTTGGCAACATGCGCAGCTTGTTGCATTTCATGGTCAATATGCACGTCTTAAAGGGACTGGAAACTATTCATTGATGTTGCTATTGTTTGTTTTTTGTATTTGTTCTTGATAGATTTTTAAGTTGGCTACACAGACAGATATACACACATACATATTATATAAAAATGCATGCCGCCAGAAAATGCCACAACAGTAAGCAGTAAAGTACATAAATACTTATGCTTACAAATATCTACACAAGCATAAGTATGTACATACATTTTTATGTCCATAACTGTATATACATATTAGTGCATGCATGAACCCACACAAGTTATTGTATTGGTTGAGCTTTAGCTCCAAATTGGATAGTTCTTGGAAACACATGTTTTACAACTCATACAGTACAGCTGTGTGAAAGTATATACAAGTACCCTGCTGGGAAAAGGTAGACTAGTATGCAAAAATACCAGTTCAAAACTAGTTTGTTGTAAACCAGAATTATACTAGTTTGTTATAAACCAGTATTATACTAGTATTTAAAGGACATAAAAATACCACTTTGCAATAGACTAGAATTATACTAATATTTTTCGACTAAATCTGGACTAGTTTATAAAAATTCTAGTATATGAACTAGCATTTTGCGGGCAAATTAATACTAGTTTGTCATTTTTCAAAAAAAAGTAGAACTCATAAGTAACTAGAAGCTCCGACCACACATTATTAGACTTTACCCCAACAACAATAACAACATTATAGGTTTTTTTTTAATTTTTTTATATATTGTCCAATAGTAAATAATGATGAACAGTTCTAATCAAGCTTTAAATGCATAAATCGATCCACTTACTGGAAAAAAATAATGTACCAAATGTCAAGTATAGTAAACCATAAGTGCATTTTTCAAATAAGTTTATCTCTAGTCAACTTCCCTTGAGAGCAATTCTTCAAAAAAAAAAAAAAAAAAAAAAAAATTCTCAAATCTACCTGAACACACACAAAAAAATTAATTAAAATCGGTTCAACCGTTTGGTTTGCCGGAATCAATCGAACTGGTTTTTAACTAATACGAGGCAAACTGGTCTGAAGCGAACTATTTTGCAACTGGTATGAACGAACCAGTATTTTAACTGTATATACCTATGTATGAACTGTTATGAACGAACCAGTATTTTAACTATATTTATGTATGAACTGGTATTTAACTAGTATGAAGCTGATGCATGGACATCACTGTGGTAAAAATACTTGTTGATTACCTGGCAAATAGATGGAATATGAACTAGTTGGTATAAAAGTGTAAACTAGTTGCATTCTAGTTAATAACTAGTATTTTTCCCTGCACGGTATATCTAAAGAAATGTTAGTAAGCACTAATATATAAATATGCACGTATATATGTACATACATCAGTCTTTGCCTTACATGAACTACTCACAACTTACTGCATTATATCTTATACAACAACAACACCAACAACTTCTTCAAGAAAATCTGTCTTTGGCTGTTCTTTACAAACATCGTATATCTATCCATGTGTGTGTGTATGCGTATGCATGTATGCATGTATGCAAGACACTTAATATCTGTATATTTATTGTTGTTGCGGTACTTCAGCTCATGCAATTTGTGCTAGCACATCTGTGTTGCTTTATTTCAACCCGCAACTTCTGCTGGCACACCACAGACACACACACACATACTCATACACTCATACACTCATACACTCATACCCTCATCGTGTAATAAGAAGTAATCAGCGCTTCATATTTTCCTGCAAACTTCATCAAGCGCGCACTGATAACTGTTGAGCTTCTATAATGTCTTTTTATTTATTTTTTTACTGTTTTTTCTTGATTTTCCTCAAGTTCTTTCTGCTGCTGCTTATGCTTTTCACCCTTTTTTTTATCGGTTTTGCTTACTTCTTGTTGGCGTGATCCATTTTTCATCGACTACCGCGGGGAGCAACGTTATTAAATTATAATTTCATACGAATATGTTGGCGCCATTTTCTTTATTATTTTCTCTCTCTCTCTATCTCTCTTTCTCTCTCGAGTCAATTAGAAGTTCATAAATTGCTTTGAGGGGAGCAATCAAATGAGTGTACAATTTTTTTTTTTGTTATTCACCGGAGTGTCTAACTCTATACATCATTTTAAAATATGGAATCTTTAAGATGTTTTGTGCGCTTGAAAAGAGTTATAGTGAAAGTTATTAGAACATAATTTGTATTTTGAAATTTGCCGGTTTTTTCGATAAAGAAAACACTTAATTTTCAGAGGAATATCAAAATTTTTTATTCAAAGTATTGACCATTGGTTTCTACACATTTCTCCCATCTCTCAGGCAAATTATGGATACCATTCCAAAAAAAACTTTTTCTCTTTTGAGGCAAACCATTCTACGAGCCATTTTTCGACTTCTTCAAAATTAGCGAAGCACTGCTCTGCAAGGGAGTGTCCCATCGATGCGAAAAGGTGATAGTCGGTCGGGGCGAGGTCTGGAGAGTACGGCGGGTGCGATAATATTTCCCAATTAAGTGTTTCTAATGTGTCTTTCACCAGTTTCGCGGTATGAAACGGCGCGTTGTCATGTTACAAGATAACTTTGCCATGTCTTCGGACCCATTCCGCCCGTCTTTCGATCAACGCATGATTCAAATTGATGATTTGTTGTCGGTAGCGATCCGTGTTCACTGTTTCACCAGGTTTTAACAACTCGTAGTACACCACACCACACTGGTCCCACCAAACACAGAGCATAGTCTTACGGCCAAAGCGATTTGGCCTTGCAGTCGATGGGCTAGCTTCACCAGGGGAAAGACAAGATTTTTTTCGCTTCGGGTTCTCAAAATAAATCCATTTGTCGTCCCCCGTGACAATTCGATGCAGAAAAGATTTCCTTTCGAACTTTTTCGCTGCACCAGGATGTTCATTGTCTGTCAAATCGAAATCTCCACTTTTAAATTGACGAAACCATGTCTCACATATTCTAATCACTGGAGCATGTTCACCATCGGTTTCTACCAGCAACCGGTGCTTTTTTCTTTTGATGAAATAAGAAAAGCAACGAATGCCGCAAATGCGATTATTTGGAACGAAACTCGACATATTCACTGAGGTAAAGAAATATAACGCTATTATTTTGGCGGAATGTGACTTGCGTATTTTTGTAGGTTAATGTCAATAGAAAAAAATTACATACATGCCAAATCATAGAAATTTATACCTATTGCTAGCGACATCTATTAGTAAAACCGGCAAACTTGAACTCTGGTAAACTGTAGTTCCCTCCATTTCTTTGGAAAACATCAAGAGGGACAACAAAAATTAAAGAAGAACTTCGACGCTGCAGCCGTTACAAAGCGCAAATTATATATAAGCAAAGGCAAGTGACCTCCGCGGCTAGCCCGAGTGAGTTCCAGCCGAGAGGATACATTTTCGACCACTTTTTGCCGTTTGTCTGGTTTAACATGCCAAATATTTTCTTCCAAGGTGCCAATCGTCTCGAGCTTAACTGCGCAGACAAGCGACTTCACATAACCTCGCCAAAAATAGTGAAGCGGTGTTAAATTGCACGAGCTTGGAGGCCACGCTACAGGCCCATGACGCGAGGTAATACGCTCACGAAAATTTTCTTTCAATAAATTGATTGTTTTGTTGGCGGTACGGTTTGTTGAAGCCCAAGGTCGTCCACATTAACATCATCCGATTCAGGCACGAGGAAGTCATTAATCATGCCTCTATAGCGTTCCTCATCGACTGTAGCCCTGAGTTGAGTTGAGTTGATGCGGCTGCTGCTCATTATTGTGATATTGATAGAAAGCTCCTGTTTTCACCTCCTCTTATGTTCTCTGAAGCTAGCTCAGCGAGACAGTCGAAGAAATGTTTGCGCAGATGTCAAACCTGGATAGTGACAGACATATGCCATTTTTCTGGGTTATCACTATGTCCGGCTACCCAGAACAAGACAGTGTTGCATTTAACAGAAATTTTTATTCAGATTGCTTCTAAATTACATTTGGTACTGTGACATTACTGTAGGGACCTGTTGGACAGCTTGACTGTTGGAATGTATCGTAACTGATTGTCCTGCTGCAGTAGATTTGAGCAGCCACTCAGCGGCTTCCATGATTATAAAGAATTCTGCTTGGAAGATGCTCCAGTGGTCTGGTAGTCTCATGCTCATATTTATTAAGGGATCGGCTAGTGCATTCCACAGCCCACGTTTCCATTGAACGTTGAGCCGTCTGTAAAGATGGCTATGGCTGTCTGTTGTTGTTGTAGCGGTTCACTAGCCCCGCTTAGGGACAGGGTATGTTGGGGCCGAGTAAGAAGGATAAGGAGGAGTTTAACCTGCTAAAGTATTCAGACATAAGTTGCGCCAGTAGCTATGACTTTCTGCCTGATGGTGGGGGTTGGTGTTCTCCCCATTCATTTCTGCTTGAGATTCTCATGGAAAAAAGATTGTCGAAGAACATACTGTGGAGGTGATATAATCCAGTACCTTCGGCACTTTTGCAAGAGACAATATTTTAGCATGTTCTATACTGCAGTTCTTCCAAGCTTCAGTTCTATTCAATCTAATTGCATCGCAGTTCGTTTGCAATTTCCCGTATAGGTCCAGAAGAAGAAAGTTAAGAAGAGTCAGCAGTTTTGAGGGAGACGATGATAGAGCTCCTGTTACCAAGATAACAGCCAACCGTTGAACTCTCTCTAATTTGCTACTGAAACTAGTTTTCTCGAGTGACGCCGTAGAGTATGATTGGTCTAACTACGGATGTATAAGTCCAGTACGCCATATTCGGCCTTAGACCTCATCTTTTTCCTATCGCCGTTTTGCTAGCGTTAAGTGCAGTTATTGCCTGCTTTAACCTTTCTGCAGTGATCCGGCTCCAGTTGATTTTGCTAACTAAGACTTTCTCGAGATATTTGACTTTCTTCCAGGATCTTTAGTATAGATGGAACGAAAGGAGGCGGTTTGTACTTCCTGGTAAATTAAACCGCTTCAGTTTTTTCTGGGTTCACATCCTGTCCGCTATCCTTTCACCAGTTCCCTATTATGTATAGCGCATTTGTGGAGATTGTAACCTTATTGCCGGCTTCTACTTTGAAGAAATATGTATCCATGATTCTCTCTGCCATAGAACACACCGAAAAGTTTCTTTTTGAGAATGTGACGGCGTCTTGACAATGGCTGGTGGATTAACATCACCCGAAATGAGACAATTTTGATTATTAATCTATTCAACCAAAAGCCATTCATCGAGCGTGCGAAGTGCTTAATGGTCATTCGGCTTCAATGCTTGCCCGAGTTGGATTTTGTAAGCCCGTAGACCAATATTCTTCCACAAAATATTCCATAAAGTGGATGGGCACAGCTCCGATTGTTGCGCGCGATAGCCGATGGACTCATTCGGGTCTTCCACGAAACTCGGCTATAACATCTTCGGTGCGCACTGTACGGCGTCTCTGAGAATGCGTATTATTCATTAGATGGTACGTGGTGCGAACCGATCCAAGGTTGCTTGAATTCTGGGCAATTATATCGGCTGAATAATGTTCGTTTTCGGTAATTTTGGAATGTCTCCACGAGCAACACTTGTCGAGTATTCTACTACCAGCAAAGGGAGGACAATAACTGAAATGTCTTAGAGTGTGTGTGTGTGCAATTTGGGAGAGTAGGCGTGCTAATATGGCAACTCCTTGCATTTAAAGCAAATAGCTTAGGTGTTGTTGTCATTGTTTTTAATGTCGCCTTTGCAAACTACTCAACAAAAGACCAGTAAAGAAAGCTCCAACTCAAAGATGAACTTAACCCAAGCCGCGCATCCAACAACAGTAGGCAAAAAGTTTCATTTTATTGCTTTGCAATCTCAAAACTCGAAGTTATGGCTGTAACTTCTACGTAGACACGCTACAAAGGAAATTGGGCAGTGACAACGCGCCAACAACGAATTGAAGAGAACTACAAAGTATTAAACTTATGGCGGTAATTTAGGACTTTTGTCGCAATGTCAACAAACTTTTCAACCGGATACTTTATATACTCATGTTGCATGCAACTTTCGCTGCCAAATGCAAAATGATAATCAACAAAGAGTAGTCTTCTGTTTTAGCATAGTGGGTGAGCAGATTTTGCGCATGAAGACGATAGAGTGCACTAGCGAATGTGAATATCTACTGAGACTCCTGCACTCTTAAACTCAAACACGTCGCTGCACTCTTCGCTCTTGACTGTCGCGTTTGACGGCTAGCAAAAGTGAGTAAAGTTGATAATGACGGTATTTTCAGAACCCATTTGCATGAGTTGGCCTTCGGTGGTGTGGGTTTCGGGTTTTGTTCGTTTTATGGAGATAGTTTTTAGCTTTTATTGTTGGTTGTTGTAAAGTTGATTGGATAAAACAAATAAAAACATCAACCAACTGATGATTCTTTGAAGTTGAAGAGAAGTTGAAGAAGATGAAGTTTTGTCTAACTGCTACTACAACTTAATTGGTGTAATTTTACAAATATTTCTGCGGGTTGAGAGAGAGAGAGGGAGGGAGAGAGAGAACAAACTTGTTTAATTGCGAGTAAAAGTTGTAATGGAGTGAAAATGTGCAAAATATAAAATAATTAAAAAGTGAGTATCGGAGTATCAAGTGAGAAAATGTCTTTGTTTTATTATATGTACGAGGATTATTAACAAAAGTTCGGTAAGTTGACTAAAAAAGAAAAATTCTTTTTGTATTTATTATGGGTGTATGCATTAATTCGTGCGGTTTTATCGACTTAAGACTTTATTGTGCAAAAAATTGTTATGCATTTAATGCTCAAAGTATTGCAAATCGGAAGCTACGATGGCAGTTTGTGGATCCCATCCCAAAAGCACTTCTCCGGCTGGGGGGTCAAGAAAGAATCGAGCCAATTTCTGATACCCTGTTCTGAAGTGAAGCGTACTCCGGTGAGGGCATTCTGCATTGATCTGAACAAGTGGTAATCGGAAGTTGCTATGTCTGGGCTATAAGGCGGGTGAGGTAGAACGTCCCACCCACAGTTTTCCAAACATTTTTTAACTGGCCTTGCAACATGTGTCCGAGCGTTGTCATGATGAAAAATTATTGATTCGTGTCTGGTCGCATATTCTGGTCGTTTTTCCGCGATGGCCTTTGTTTTCGGTAGAGGTCCCCATTGATCGTCTGACCCGATTTCAATAGCTCATAATTGAGCACACCCTTGTGGTCCCACCAAATACATAGCATAACCTTGGCACAATGGATATTCGGCTTTGCCGTGGATGTCGCTGGTTGGTCGGGCTTCACATAGGATCTCTTGCGCTTTGGGTTATCATAATGAATCCATTTTTCATCGCCAGTGACAAGCCGATGCAAAAATTACTTCTTTTGGTGGCGTTGAAGCAACATTTCCGACATGCAAAATCGACGTTTGACGTTCGACGTCTCTTGGCTTTAATTCATAAGGCACCCAATTTCCAAGCTTCTCGATGAATCCTAATGATTTTAATCGTCTGTAAACGGTCGCTTGATCAATTCCTAATACTTTTGCAAGTTCTTCTTGCGTCTGAAATGTATCTGCGTCGAGCAATGTCTCCGATTCTTCTCTTGAAATTTTTTTTGGCTGTCCGGGTCGTTCTCCGTCGTCTAAGTCGAAATTGCCACTTTTAAACTTTGCAAACCACTTTTGGCACGTTCGTTCAGCTAAAGCATGGTTACCATAAAAGTCCAGTAAAATATGATGGCTTTCGGTAGCACTTTTCTTCATGTTAAAGTTATGAAGAAGAATTTCCCGCAAAAACACTTTATCTGGTACAAATTTCGACAAATTTTCAAATGAATGAAACAAATTGTTGTTCACGCTAAAACAAATGACATCTACTGAAAACGACGCGAAATGACAGTACCTTTGAAATGAATATAGCCACAGATGAACATGACGCGAAATAATACTAGTAGAGCCCTCTCTTAGAAAACCACACGAATTAATGCATACACCCATAGAAAATAAAAAAAAGAAATAATATAAAATAAAACAAAACAAAAAAAAAATAAAACAAAGTAAAATAATATAAAATAAAATAAAATATAAAATTAAATTAAATTAAATGAAACAAAAAAAAATTATTTTATATAAAATAAAATTATATAAAATGTATTAAAAAATAAAAAATTTAAATAAACAAAAATGAAACGAGATAAAATTAGACAAAATAAAATAAAATAACATTAAAAATTAATTCGAAATAAAGAAAATTAAATTATATTAAGCAACGTAAAATAAAATGAGTAAAATAAAGTTTAATTAAATTAAAGAAAATAACATAAAATGAAAGAAATATAATTAAAATAACTTAAATAAATAAAATAAAATAAAATAATTTCAGAAAGCCTACCTTAATTTAGTAACAGAAATACCAAAAGTATTCTTGAAATTTGTTGTGCGTTGGGTACATTTCTGCTTAAGCTCCACCAGAAGGAATGACATAAATATCTACATAAAATAGTTTAATTGTATGTGATATAATTTTTATTTATTTATTATAAATGAAAAATAATAATACAATTATCATTTTACAGAGAAAGAAGCACTAGCTGCCAGGGCTTACGGCTTACTGCTCTAATAAAATTATATCGTCTAAGAATATTAATAAATTAGCCAGTCAAAAGTAGAAAATAAATGGTAAATTTTACTGTGAGTACATGGATTAAAATTAATCTATGTTAGTAAAGAAAAAATTTTTATGTAAGATAACTTAAAATTAAAATTAAATTAGCTTTCTAAGGCCGGTTTTGCGCAAAAAATCAGCTACCTTGTGGATGTTTTCATGTGAAGGTTCCTTAAGCAATTCCGAAACGGGCTGGTTCCCAAATATTGTTTTCCTAATAGCACTGAAATTCGTGCATTCATCTAGAAGATGTTTCACTGTAAGCGATGGTGAAGTGCAGTATACGCAGTGGGGTGCGCTTGAACCATTCAGCAGGTACGAGTGCGTGGCAATGGTGTGTCCAATCCGAAGTCGAGTGAAGGCAATAATATCGTTCGTTCGGCAGATCGGCG
Organism: Ceratitis rosa; assembly: GCA_037013455.1. Lineage (NCBI taxonomy): Eukaryota > Metazoa > Arthropoda > Insecta > Diptera > Tephritidae > Ceratitis > Ceratitis rosa. Next base: position 13,009,223 of record JAWMAG010000006.1, read on the forward strand.
GAAGGTGTGGTTTTGAGCCAGTTATATTAATGTTCGAATATTGGTGTTGCACTCTGTTCCAAGAGTCTGTTTTCTGGTCTTCGAAGTAGTTATCGATGAGTAGGAAAATGTCCCCTTTCACCATATATATAAAAGTAAATAACGGTTCGTTTGCAACGGCTTTTGCTTTATGATCCGCTAACTCATTGCCGTTAATGCCAGCGTGACCAGGAATCCACATGATTTTGATTTTCTTGCGGTTTTCTATTAGGTTGGTCCGTATTTCAGATATTAGGGGTGACTTGTTGGCCATATTCATAATTCCAGAGATCGTTGACATACTGTCTGTGCAGATTATCGTCTTGTTGTTAGATTTTGTGGCTAAGAGTATTGCATTGTATATTGCCACTGCCTCCGCCGTATACACTGAACAGTAATTTGGCAGATGCCCTGCGATTACTGTTGTCCCATCAGCTTGAACGACCGCGAATGACGTGTGGTGCTTAGACTTTGATCCATCGGTATAGTACGTTTGCCATTCGTTCCGGAAAGGTGCTCTGTATTCCTCAAATAGCCGCTGGTATTCTATTGGACTTGTGGTTGATTTACTAAAGTTCGAAAGGCCGAGAAGAAATGAAGAGTAGCATAAGTGCCAAGGTGGAGAATTGGCGGCAGCCACTAAAGAGGGTGGCGAGGTTATTCCTAGATTTTTAGCATACTCAAGCACTCTAAATAGCGTTGGCTTACGATTTGGTACTTTGTTAGCGTTCCACATTGTTGTGATAGTGTCATGTAGTATACTATTTCTGCAGAGGAAGACTTTTGGCATAAGCCTCATGGTAGTGTATTCTATTCTCTCCTGTAAGGTAGGCATTCCAGCCTCCGCCAAGATGCATTGAATCGGGGATGTTGGAAATGCACGAATGCTCCTTCGAACAGCAGCATGATACGTGGAAAAAATCATTTTTATGTTGCTTTTTGCACAATGGCCGTATATTGGTAAACCATAGTCAATTTTCGACAAAATTAAAGCCTTAACAGCAATTATTAAAGTATTTGGATGAATTAGACAATGCTTAGAAGATAAGTATTTAATAATATTTAACCTGACAGCTAGGCTTTTTTTTAGGCTAAGACAGTATTCCTTAAATGTAAAACGTTTGTCAAAAACGATTCCAAGAAAACGTAAGCTAGGAACGTTTACAATGTTGATATTATTATGAACTAGATGTAAATCGGTGCATTTTTGTTTACGGCATATATGAAAATATTTACATTTATTAAGTGAGAGATTTGCTCCTGAGCAGATTGACCATTTCGATATGTCGGTTAGTATGTTTAAAAATTTATTTTTAACAGTATTTAAATTACTTATTTTAGAATAGAGTAGGACGTCATCCGCATAGATAATGTGTGATATATTTTTATGTTTGGAAATTATGTGGCTAATTTCGTCAAAAGCAATAGTAAATAACGTAACAGAAAGGGGGGATCCTTGTGGGATTCCATTCTGTTGGTTGTGTAAATTAGAAAACGCGTTATTTACTTTTACTTTGAATTTTCGATTGGTGAGAAATGACTTGATAAAATGGTATATTTTATTACCGAATTTCCATTTTTCTAATTGTCGCAGAGCTATGTGAGCTCCGACACGATCGAAAGCCTTTTCAAAATCCAGACTGAGCGTAGATATATGATTGCGGGAGGATAAACCATATGAAACGAAATTTTCAAAAAGTAGGAGAGCGTCGGAAGTTCCCTGCCCTTCCTTAAAGGCGAGCTGATGTGGACTAATTAAACGATGTTTGGAAATATACCACATAATGCGCTTCGAGATAATTTTTTCGAGTAACTTGCTCATGCAGCATATAAGCGAAATCGGTCTATAATCTAAGGCTTCTGATGATGGCTTAGTGGACTTTGGTATGGGTGCAACTGTTGCGTTTTTCCAGTTTTGAGGATAAATTCCGGTAGTTAAAATATTATTGTACACATTGATTAATCTTGATTTAACCTCACAAGGCAAGTTTTTTAGCATATCATACGAAATTCTATCGTGGCCTGGAGTTTTTCCAGATAGTGAAGAGATTGTACTTTCGAATTCTGGATACGTGATTTCTGATTCTATTATTTTAGCTGGGGAGTTTGGCTGGTTGTAAGTGCAACTTAGTGTTTCATTTTTCTTTGCCATAAAATCTGAAGTAAAGTTTGAGTCGCTAGAATACCTAGACCAAGTGGAGGCAAAAAGTTCGGCAATCGCCTTGGGGTCAGCTACAGGTCCAGTAGGGCTGTTAATTGAATTTATATGGTTTTGGGAATATGAACCTGTGAGCATTTTAATGTCCGACCAAACCTTTTTAGGGTTAGAAGAGGGATTTATTTCTGCAGTAAGTTTTTCGAAGCTCATTCGTTTTGCTTCTTTAGACTTTTTACGAAAAATGGCATTTGCTTTTTTATATAAGATCAGGTTGGCTTCTGTTCTAGTCCTTTTGTATTGCCTCCAGTTATCCTGTTTTAAATTTCTTAAGTTGTTCAGTTCGCTTGTCCAGTATGGGATAATTTTTTTGTAAGGTCTGTAAGCAGTTTGCGGAATTGAAAGGTGTGCAGCCGACCTTATTATTTTAGTGATGATAGCGACCTCTTTATTAATGTTTTGAGATACCGGGAGTTCATCACAGAACAAAATTGTATTTTGAGTAAACTTGGGCCAGTCAGCTTTTCCTGTCAGAAACTTTGGTTTTGGGAAGAGCTTTTCAAAGGATGGCGTGGCTAGTTCTGTGACTATTGGGTAATGGTCACTACCACATAAGCTGTCGAGTGTTCGGCTATTTGCTTTTGGAGCAATATTGGTAGAGCAGATAGATAGATCGACGTGGGTGAAGGAATTATGGGTCGAAAAATGCGTTGGAGAACCATCGTTCAATATGGTTAAGTTCTCAGTAAGAATTAAATCTTCCAGTACCAAGCCTCTTTGGTTGGTTGATGTGGAGCCCCATAATGGGGACCACGAATTTACATCTCCGACCAGGATTACGGGTTTGGGTACTGACGATAAAATATGTCTAAGCTCAGCAAGCGTAAAACTTTGTTGAGGAGGTATATACAGACAAATAATCGTGACTTTAAATCCTATAGATACCTGAATAGCTAACGAAGCGATATTTGAATGGATTGGGAGGTATTTATGTGGAATGTCTTTTTTTACTAAGACAGCGATACCTTGTTTGTTTGTGGTATTTTGTGGTAAATTGAGAAAATAACTTACATATTTATTTGGCACAGAGCCAACTTTATTTGCTGCAAGGTGAGTTTCTTGTAAAGCAATGAAGTGTGGGGAGATTTCTTTAATGAGAATTTCAAGTTCGGTGTAGTTGTTGTAGAAGCCATTTATATTCCACTGTAGTATGTTAAACATTTAGTAAAAATACGAATCAAAGGACAGAGAAAAATGGATTACATTTTTTCGTCGTCTGAGGTTGGCATAGTTTGATCATCATCTTGTAGACTGTACTCTTGAGTTGTTATTGAGTTGGTTTGTGACTTGTTGAGAGAAGCGTTAGCAGTGTGGTGAGATTGTAGTTCGCTTATAAATTGATGGGAGAGATTAGTTGTTTGATTTGTGTAGTTGTTAGCGTAGCTAAGAATGCTTTGGAAGGTGGAATTGAGAGCACTATAAGAGAGAGGTTGGTTGTTAGGAATTATGGTGTTGTTATTTTGTGGGGTGGCATTTGATTGAAAATCGAAAGAGGAGGTTGGTGGGGGATGTAAGTCGTCGTTGGGACTTGGAGTAAGAGATGTTTGAGCAGTGTTAATGCTCTCAGCAGTTTCAGGGTGAGGTACTTGGGGAGGAGAGCTTGTGGGTACGGAAGGTGTATGAATGGTTTCTGCTGTGGTATTGTTAGAGTTCTTGTTTTCTTTTTGTTGATTTTGATGATTTTGCTTTACCATTTGGGAGAAAGAGATGTTTGGTAGACTTGGCACTTGTGCTTTGTGTAATTTAATAGCTTCTCGCATCGAACATCTGTTCTCAGTTTTGATTTTGAGAATTTGTTTTGTTTGAATGTACCTTGGACATGTGTTCGAAAATGATGGGTGCTCACCAGCACAATTTGCGCATAAAGTGCGTAAACATTGTTCTGAGCCGTGGGGAGGGAAATTACAAGTGGCACAAGCAGCTTTGTTATTGCACCTCTTAATGGTGTGCCCTAAAAGTTGACATGATTTACATCTCATGGGATTTGGGAAATATGGTTTTACACGGGCTGAGCGCCATGAAACCTCTATTTTTTCGGGTAATTTATACAAATCAAATGTGAGGAGTTGTACTCCGGAATGTTGTAGGGTATTATTCACATTTTTTTTAAATTTGTACACTCCTACCACTCCTTGATTTTTCAAGTTTTCAAGAATTTCTTTTTCAGGGACATCGTTTAGGCATGGTGCATATATTGTACCTTTTGAAAAATTGAGATTATCATGAAACTTTACCTCTACTTCGCAAATTCCATTCAATCGCTTCGTAGCTAAGAATTTTTGTGCAATGGTTGGGGTTTTAACGAGCAACAACAAATTACCATCCCGTAGTTCGGAAATGGAAACTATTTCTTTGCTTACCGCTTCCAATGCTTTATGAACTGCAAAACATGAGTACTTTGATAATGGCTTAGTTGAGTCAATTGTTGATATTGTAATGAATTTTGGATTTTCCTGTTTAGTTTTTGGTAATTCAGGGAATATTAGAGGCTTATATGATGTCTTTTTGCGTTTGGTTTGGGGACGTTCAGCAAGCGTAGCGAACCTATTGTCCCCCAAATTTGGTGGCCCAGGGGCCATTGGGGAAATATTTTCTGCAAGCACTCACAAAGAGAAAAACACGTGTATCGTTTGAAATTTAAAGTCACGAACACAAAAGAATAGTGTTAAGTAAGAAGCAGAGCGCTGATAAAGCACAGAAAGAAACACAGTCTAAAAATACGTCCACTCGCGGTGAGCATCAGTCGGAGACTTGATGTGATATAAAGTGATGAATAAAATCAAATGGAAATATCTTCATTGAACTGGTTCGACTCAGGGCTGGAGGTTTTAAATAAACATTTGCATAACTTGGCAAATACAGACAGATAAATAAATTTCTTTGTATTTATGAATACATCTAAGTATTTATGAATAAACGAAACTTACAGCGCTGAGGAAGCAAATTGTTTCAGTCTTTTAAAATCCAAAGAAATGTTGCAAAATAAATTGAAAGCAATTCACTTTTATTACTGCTCCCTTTATACCGCCGCTTCAGCTAGAGAATAGTAGAAAGTTTTTAAAAAGAAGAACTGCTTCAGATGGAGTTCAAGGGATACGTCTGTAGTTGTGTGCGAAAATTGCTTTAACATAATTTTTTTTTTTTTTGTATTCGATAAAGTGCTAAACTAATATGCCATATCAGTGCCGATACACGTCCATTCACAACGGAACCCTTAAGAAATGCTTAAATAAGCTCGCTCGTTTCCCCCTTTAGCTAGCCAAGACAACGGGATAGTCAAGCAGCCTTGCTTGCGGCTATAGAGTTATGCTTGATTAAAATTTTCTGGAAAAAATGGGGACAGTCATTCCATTGCTTGCTTACTCATAAACATGTACATGTTCTTGTTTCTTTGTTTTATTTGGGTAGGGGAGTAGAATAAAGAAATGATTTTTATGTGCATTTCAAGTGTTGGCGCCAAAGTCTTAATCAAAATGCCCTAAAAGAGGGGGCACACAACACTCGCAATAAATACTCGGTAGTGGTGTACAGACCAAAGCCATTTGTCTAAATACAATTTTTGTGCATAAATATGTATATGTATGGTATATACGTGTATATAAGTGTGTGCTGCTGCTGCTATTTTATCGCTCCCGCTGTTGTTGTTGTTTTGTGTGAGAATTAACAGCATTGGTTGGCTGAATGACTGAATGACTGGATGGCTGGACGGCTGGCTGGCAATACCAGACGCGTCATTGGTAATGGAGATTAAGTGCGTCTGCTATGCTCAGCTATGCTTTTACCGCCTACATAACTACATACCATATATATGTATATACATACAGATATACATATTTGTTGCTACACTTAAGCAGAAGTTGTGGCATGCAACATTGCATTGCAATGTGAGTATGTAGTGATAACAAATGCAAAGCGAATGGCTTTACTCTGTGGTTAACTCGTAGCTATTCTTATATGTATGTGTGCGTGTTGCAAATAATGCAAAGTGCCACAGAAGTAGTGTGCTTTAGGGCGCTTTGGCACTTTTTGTAGACCGAGTGTATGTGTGTGTGTGTGTGTGCTTGTCGTTGTTAAGTATTTTTTGTTGCACATTTTTTCCGTTACAATTGAGGTGCCCATAGGGGTGCGTGTGTGTGTGTGTAGTTACATTCAGAAAATTCAAAATTAAAATCAAAATGCTTATGCTCTGGCATAATGATAAAAAAAACTTGCAATTAAAATTTGTAATAAAAAGTTTCAAGTATCTTCTGTAGAGTTAATGAAAATGAAAGTTGGTAGCATGAGTGGGATTTTAATTACTTTTATCTGAAAGTGAAATTCTTGCACAGAAAATCTTTTTTCAAGAGGGAAACCTCTATTGAATTTTTCATTCACCGCTTTGGAGGTAGAAAATTTTGAAAAATAAAATATTAATATTTCTATAGGGTGTATGCATTAATTCGTGCGGTTTTCGAAGAGAGGGCTCTACTAGTATTATTTCGCGTCTTGTTCATCTGTGGCTATATTCATTTCAAAGGTACTGTCATTTCGCGTCGTTTTCAGTAGATGTCATTTATTTTAGCGTGAACAACAACTTGTTTCATTCATTTAAAAATGTCGAAATTTGCACCAGATGAAGTGTTTTTGCGGGGAGCTCTTCTTCATTACTTTAACATGAAGAAAAGTGCGACCGAAAGTCATCGCATTTTACTGGACGTCTATGGTGACCATGCTTTAGCCGAACAAACGTGCCAAAAGTGGTTTGCACGGTTTAAAAGTGACTATTTCGACATAGACGACGAAGAACGACCCGGACAGCCAAAAAAAATTTCAATACGAAGAATTGAAGACATTGCTCGACGCAGATGCATGCCAGGCGCAAGAAGAACTTGCAAAAGTATTAGGAGTTGTTCAAGCAACCGTCTCCAGACGATTAAAATCATTAGGATTCATCCAGAAGCTTGGAAATTGGGTGCCTTATGAATTCAAGCCAGGAGACGTCGAACGTTTTTTGCATCGGATTGTTACTGGCGATGAAAAATGAATTCATTATGATAACTCAAGGCGCAAGAGATCGTATGTGAAGCCCGGCCAACCATCGACATCTACGGCAAAGCCGAATATCCATGGTGCCAAGGTTATGCTATGTATTTGATGGGACCACAAGGGAGTGCTCTATTATGAGCTATTGAAATCGGGTCAGACGATCAATGGGGACCTCTACCGAAAACAATTGATTCGTTTGAAAAAGGCCAACGCGGAAAAACTACCAGAATATGCGACCAGACACGAATCAATAATTTTTCATCATGACAACGCTCGGTCACATGTTGCAAGGCCAGTTAAAAACTATTTGGAAAACTGTGGGTGGGAAGTTCTACCTCACCCGCCTTATAGCCCAGACATAGAACCTTCGGATTACCACTTGTTCAGATCAATGCAGAAGGCCCTTACCGGAGTACGCTTCACTTCAGAACAGGGTATCAGAAATTGGCTCGATTCTTTCTTGATCTCCAAGCCGGAGAAGTTCTTTTGGGATGGGATCCACAAACTGCCAGAAAGATGGGCAAACATCGTGGCATCCATGTTGCAATACTTTGAACATTTTTTTCACAATAAAGTCTTAATTTTCGAAAAAAAACTCACGAATTAATGGATACACCCAATATATGTTATTTTCTTTGACTTAATTTTATTTCTTTTAATTTAAATTAATTTTATTTAATTTACATTTTTTTATTTATTTTGCTTCATTTTATCTTTTTTATTTTTTCTTTAATTTTTTTTTTAATTTAAATTTATTTTGTTTTATTTAAGTTTATTTCGTTTCATTTTTTTCATTTTATTTTATTGTATTTTATTTTAATTAATTTTGTTTTATTCTATTTTATTTATTTTATTTTTATTTTTTTTCGTTTATTTTATTTTAATTTAAATTTATTTTATTTTATTTTAGTTTATTTTATTTTCTTTTATTTGATTTTATTTTATTTTTTTACTTTATTTTATTTTTTTCATTTGGTTTATTTTATTTTATATTATTTTATTTTATATTGTTTTATTTTTTATATTATTTCCTAATTTTTTTATTTATAATTTCATATTATTTTGTATTAATATATTTCATTCTATTGTTTTTTGTATTAGTTTGTATCATTATTTTATTTTCTCATTTTATTTCATATTTTGCTTTATTTTTTTAACTTATATTGTTTATTGTATTTTACTTTTTTAGTTTATTTATTTAGTTAATTTGTACAAAGTCAGTTATTCAAATAAGAGGGACATAAAATTAATTTTTTTTTATTAATTTGTTCTTGTTTTATTTGGTTTTAGATTATTTAATTTTTTGTGTTTATTTTATATTAGTTTATTTATTTTTATTTTTATTTTAATTTTTTATATATATTAACTTAATTTTATTTTATTAGGAATTTTTCTTATATTGTTTTTGCTCATTATTTTCTTACTCTTTTTTTATTTTTGTTTTACTTATTTTGAATGAATTTAATTTTTTTTTACTTTTTAATGTATTTAGAATTATGAAATTAATTTATTTATTTAATTATACCTATTTTGTTTATTTTATTTGATTTAACTCTTGACTTTTTAATTTTTTTTGTTTACTTTATGTTTGTTTATTTTATTTTTGATATTTAATTTTATTTTAATTAATTTATTTACTTTTTATATATTTTAATCATTTTTTAAGTTAAATAAAGTAACATAGTTAATAATATTATGTTCTAAAATTTTTGCCAATTCTTATTTTCGTACTTAATAACTTTTAAAAATTAGTTTTAACATAAGTAAAAAAGTAAAATACTTTTAAACACGTATAATCTACCCTTATGTACAATCACTGGGTATAACGTGTTAGATTTCATTCAAACCTTTGACTACATCTCTCATAGCTTTTGTATGATTTTATTAGAATTATTGCGGTTTTGAAGTTGTCTTACTGTCGACATTTCGCTACACACAAACTACATGCATACATATTTACATTTTCTTCCTCCTATCAATGTTCCATTTCAAATGTTTCGGGAAATTTCCATTTTCTTAACTTCTCCTCCTTCTCCTCCTTTTGGTAGCTTACTAACGGAGTTTGAATAGTCATAAGTACGAGTACCACATGCATTGCTGTGGTGAGTGAGTGTCAGTGCATTTATAATGATTCTAAATAACTAACTTTATATACCATATATTCATATGTATATACATATATACGAGTATACACGTATGTATGTTAGTTTTTAGTCCCTTTAATCTTGATTTAAATCAATGCAGCTCGGTCACAACTAAATGTTTTAACGAATAATGACAAATGAAGCCATAGAAATACAAATTCCATACATTCTTTTTTTTTTTGTTGGTTTTGTTTTGCTATGCGCCGCCATGGCGTCTCAGAATTGTCAATGGAAAATGTTTAGCGCGAATGAAAGAAACTCTTACCCGGAAGCTAAATATTTGAGTGTGGCAAACGTGTTAATAATATAAGCGGATATTATTATTGTAGTTGCTGTATTTTTAGACGAATGTACAGCGAGTATTGTGCATAAGTAGTTGGAGGCATGCGTAAGTTCACAGCACATGCTTTCGTGGCTTGGAAAATCGGAAGCGCGTAATGTGCGTTTGTTGAGGCACGAAATAGGTTAAAGTACATGACTCTTATAACCATGTGAGCTTTACATCTTTCACATCTTCAATATGTAAACAGCTATTTCGATAGTCATACCAAGTGCGGCTATGGATGGACTCTAGTATCTGCAAGATCTTAGAGCATTCCTCGCACTTAAGGGGTTACTCGGCCGCAATAGCCGAGTGGTGAGCAGAGTGTGTTGGCATTCCGAAGGCCAGGGTTCGAGTCGTGATTCAACCAACATCCAAAATTTTAGAAAACAAAGTTGTGTAATTACGATCGCCCCGGCATGGAATGTCAAACCCTCCACATGTATTTGTGACATTAAATAAATAAACCGTAGGTCAAAAAGCAAGATTACGCAAAGGGCTTAGTCAGGGAAAAAAGCCTATTTCCAGCATTGTGACGTCAATTCTGGTGACCCCTCGGAAAAAAGATGCGTCTGCGTTGACAGTAGCACTCATAACATGATCAACCGCAGAGAGAAAGATTAGATTTTGGCTCGTCTTCTTCTTTTTTACTGGTGTAGACATGATTTTAGCTGAGTTAACAGCATTGCGCCATTCATTCCTCCTTTTTGCAGATTGGTGACAATTTGACATACAAAGAACATCCAGTTCCTTCTCTACCTGGTCTTTCCAACAAAGTGGAGATCCTCCCCTTCCTCTGCTTCCACCGGAAGGTACTGCATGCAAAACTTTCTAAGCTGGAGTATTCTTATCCATCCGGACGACATGATCTAACCAGCGCAGCCTTTGTCTTTTGATTCACTGTATTCGCCGTTCACAAATTGTAGAGAACCATAAATCTTACGCAAAAGCTTTCTCCCGAAAACTTCTAACGCCGACTCATCAGATAGTGTCATCGTTCATGCCTCCGCACCATATAGCAGGACGGGAACGATCAGAGACTTGTAGAGTTTTATTTTCGTTTGTCGGGAGAGGACTTTACTTAATTGCCTACTCAGTCCAAAGTAGCACCTGTTGACAAGAGTGATTTTGCGTTGGATTTCCAGGCTGACATTGTTGTTGGTGTTAATGCAGGTTCTTAGATAGACGAAATTATCTACGACTTCGAAGTTATGACTGTCAACAGTGACGTGGGAGCCGAGTCGCGAATGCGATGGTTGTTTGTGTGATGATAAGAGATATTTCGTCTTGCCCTCATTCACTACCAGACCCATTCGCTTCGCTTCTTTATCAAGTCTGGAGAAGCAGAACTCACGGCGCGGCTGTTGAGGCCAATAATGTCGATATCATCGGAGATTCCAAATTCAGACATAGTGGCGTAGATGCAGCTCCTTTTCGTGCTGTTGAAAGCAGCTTTAAAATCTACGAAGAGTTGGTCACTCTTTCACGGGTCTTTTCCAAGATTTGGTGCATGGTGAATATCTGGTCAATTGTTGAGTTACCAGGTCTCATGCCACACTCATAAGGTGTAACCAGTTTGTTGATGGTGGGCTTTAGTCTTTCTCTCGCTAAGACCGCGATATTAAGGAGTCTTATCCCACGTTAATTGGTGCAGATTGGGGTTCGCCTTTTATGTGGATTGGGCAGAGCACACTTTAGTTCCAATCGTCGGGATACCACTCCGACTGCAAGAAGAGCACAAATGATATATTGATTTGTTAGAAAACTTACTATAGGCAACAAGGCAAGTCAATTTCTCCACAACCCCCAGACATCCGACTCATAACAAATTACTTAACAGAATGAAGAGAAAGTTTCTCACCGAGAACCCAACAAGATGAACACCAAACGAACCAGCAAATAATTTCTTTCAGCTTACTCCGAGTTTAAAATAGTTGAAGGTATCCAGGATCCGTTCCACTTTCAATAAGAGCTTAAGTCTCAAACTCGAACCTTAGATTGTGGTGCAATTAGCACATTTCTCTTCACATCCTTCCCACAGTGCTATGATATTTTCCACAGTCTTCGATTATGAGCTTACATATAAGCATATGTTGTAGGTATATGTATTTGTGACAAACTCGTATTGCTATAATTTTACAGTTTTGCAACTTCATATAAAATTCTTTACACCAAAAGGAAACAACAATTGTTTACTCACTCATGTCATGAGGTCCGCCTCAACCGTGCATGTCCGGTTGGCCAGCAATGCAGATGGTTGGTTGTATGGCTGTCTAGCTGTCTAGCTGTCTGCTCCATTCACCTAAACGACTGACGACGATGTCAACGCATCAGTGAATATTGTTGGCGCTTATTTGCTGGAAATGTTCATAGACCTCTTCACAAAACAAAAAAAAAAACAAAAAAAAAAAACAGTGCGCGATGGATGTACATGAGTTTACACAGGCAAAACAAACAGTGCTACTCATATTGATGTACACATGTATATGCACATATGTATGTATGTACGTGTCATACATATAATTGCAATATAATGGATTTTACCATAAACCCGTTGCAACTTCGCCAACAACTTTTGTGCATGTTCAGCTGCGCAGCCAAGCGGCATTGCGACCATTCCACATCGTCACCCTGACAGGGAGATGGGTGAAGGAAGACGGGCGACGAGCGACATCAGCCAATGCGACGAACTACACTTGTATGCAATCATTTACGTATTTGTTTGTTATGTTGTGTTTTTGTTTACCTTTTGCTGGCAACCCAGTCACCGCCGCCGTTGCCGCCACCTCCTCCTCCTACTCCTTCTCCGCCATCACCCTTTAACGCCCTTTTCTCCTTCGTGTTATCTTTTCTATCGTTTGATGCTTGCTTTGTGGCTTGTTTATTTTCATTTGTTTTTATGTATGTATGTATCTATGTATGTATTTACGCTTATATGGATGCATATGTACATACACGTATGCTTATCTGTCAAGCAATCAATCCACTGTTGTGTTGCCAACATTTGACTGGAAACAAACAAAAAACTAAAAAAAAAACAAAAAAATACGAGTGAGTGAAAATCGCATAGCAAAATTGTGACAGCGAATTTTGTCATTTTGGCAATTCGCCTACTACTACAACAACAAAAACAACCACACAAACAACAATGACTCCCTGTGACTTCAGCGTGGTATGGCGTCAATGGATTTTCCGCCAATATTGTGACGCAATTAACGGTCTGTCAGCTGCAAGCATAAGAGAGAGTGAACAAAGGCCATCAAAATATTTTGTTGCATCAGCTGTTGTATACTAACAATTAAAAAGTACAATAAAAAAACTGGAAAAATTTGCTTTTTGATTGCATAAGATATGTATATAAAAAATATATGGGAAGGTTTTGGTGTCATATTGACGTGAGGTTGCTAACGGGGTGAACATTTTTGGAATCATTAAAAAACATTGTTATTCAAATTATTTATTTTTTATATTCTATTTTGTTGCAATGTTTTTATGCCATTTAATTTATTCCATTATGTTATTCTTTTATTTTATATTGATTTATGTTGTTAGTT
>JAWMAG010000006.1:13025000-13027500 GCA_037013455.1 Ceratitis rosa
ATGACGTTGAAAATTTGCCGGCAACATGTTGCGATTGTCGCCGCAATTCTTGTCATGCACTCACGTCCTGCTGAGAGGGTGGCGCTTACCACATTTAAACATACAAACATAAATTCAAGCAGTGTGAGTGTCGCCTTCATACTGTTTGTATGAGTTGCCCTCGTTGCTATGGTTTTGTTATGTTTTGTGTCCAACAAAAGCCGGCAACCGGCATAAATGAGTTGAGTGTGATAGCTGGAGTCGTGGTTGGAAGTCTAAGTGTGGGTGTATGAGGCGGGTTTGCGGTTGTGATGATGGTTATGCTCGCACTCATAACATGTCCAGCAGCAACCTCAATTATGCGGTTAGACATTGGTTGATATGTTATTTTTCTTCGTGTGTTTGTTTGGTTTTTAATTTTTCCTCTGCCATATATTCACGTTGCCAGATCCATAACGACAAATGCAGATTAGAAGGATTCTCTTTGTTGCCTTTTTCACTGGTGGAATTATTTTGATATCGCACTGACGATGAACGCAAATAGCCGCTAGATATTGTTAGCAGATTAACAGTGTTGATATCCTTTTTATCTAAGTGAACTTGGGAGGATGGCAGGAAGGCAGGAAGTGATGTTGAGAGGTTGTCATTTCCTTTTCAAAAAGGGGAGTAGTGCGAAGAATTGATTTTGAGAATTAGCACAAGATATTTATACCCTTTCTTAATGGTTCTAAAATCTCTTTATTCTATGGCGTTTTCTCAATCTTTTCTATGTAAGACTTCATTCTAAATGTAGGCCTTTATTTGTGAAAAGTTAATAAATAAATCATTTTAGTTGCGTGATCTACATTTAGGCGCATCGAGAACTCAAACATTTTCTGTAATACAGATTTTGATGATTTGGACACCATTCAACTCAACTCCCACACAACTCATCACGATATTTTTATGTATTCATAGCAGTCACTTTTTCAAAGATTCAACATTTGATTCTCGAAGTATGACTTCACGATATTTTTAAGAGAGTGAGAAATATCATATTTTTCTTTGAGTTTCTGTGTAGGAAAAAACTTTTCCATAATTCTGCACGTTGATCTGTTCAAGATTCGAACTACCACCCTTTACGCATGTTCGGAATCCCTGCCAGCCCCTTGGCTATTAAACCACAATATTTTAATTCTGAATCGTTTTCTCAGTTTTCTCTATATTGAGAGCAATCCTAAATGTAGGCAATAACTTTGGTTGATAGTACGAAAACTTGGCCTACATTTAGGAGCATATACATTTTAAAAAAACATACATCTGAAGATTGAAGAGACTTTGAACGATATTTTAAATATTTATTAATTATTTTTTTTTGCTTACACCGTACTATAGCTTTTTTAAAATTATTTAATTAAATTACGTGACTTGCCAAATTGAGATCTGCAAGTTTCGGACCGCTGATATAAACAAATTATTATTATTTATGTATTTACTCTATTACGTTTAATTGTGTACCAAATAAAGCTAGACTCCCACGAGTTAAACATATTAGCACTTAAATGTGCATATTTATTTAAACAATTAACCTCATTTCGATTTTCGAAAATTTAGCCAACACATGGAGCAACAAATTTGAACTAAAAAGTAAACAAATAAATATGGAAGCCCAAAGTACGGCAAATATGTATTATACATACGTACATAGTTTCATATATGTACTTTTGCACGCCTTCGTTTGCATTTCTTTTATGTAAACTTCTTACTGTTTATACTTTTGTAAACAAATTTGCACTTTTCCCTTTTCGTCCAACATAAAACTTCATTCTAACATTTCCGTGAACAACAAAGCAATAAAAAAGCGAAGGCAAAAAGATTATGGCATACCAAAACAAAGACGACGATAAGCACAAAAAAATGTAAACAATATTAACAAAGAAATTTATTGTCGACAAGAGAGACAGAGAGAGAAAGTGACAGATGAGTGAACGAACGATTTTCGCAATGAATTTTCGATGTGTAGATAACAACAAAAAAATACATCAAATATAACTACAAATTCCAAATAGACAACGCGCCCAGAGTTGGAGCACCAACCGTCAGCCAGACGCATTTCATGCGTTGATTTGCCTTGTGGAAGATACAGAGCCGTGGCGTACATGTCGTATGAGCAACCCCATGAAGGCCAGCACTTTTCTGCATGTTATCAATATTTTCACATTTTTTTGCTACAGTTCTTCGCTGGATGTGCTCATAAAGAATACTTTCTTTAAGTTTTTTTCTCTATTTTGTTCTAGTAAATTTTTTTTTGTGCCAGGCCAGACAATTTGTGGGCAGTAAATGCTTGTGCTTGCAATTTATCGGCATTAACATATATTTTTAGCTATTTTGTGTATCAGCTATTGAACTGTGCTGTAGATATAATTTTTTTCTTAAAATTTCATTAAAATATTAAATAGATTCCAATATTATATTATATTTCTTTCTTAGTAGAAATAATTTGAGTCATTTAATTGGCTTGATAACGTATTTTGAGAAAAAT
>JAWMAG010000006.1:13032500-13050000 GCA_037013455.1 Ceratitis rosa
ATAAACTTTAATACGAGTATTTCGTGCACGAAAATTATGTTTCAAATCGAAGGCGAATCGTACATACATAAATACATATATATATATATATACATATGTAATAAACTGGGGTCGATTGTTTGTTAGCCAAGTCGTATGAATTTATGTGCATATATTTACCTATATACATACTCGTACTTGTATATACATATGTATGTATGCATAGTTTTTATGTACGTACGAGTATGTGTACGTTTCAGTGTTTAATGTATACCATAAATTTTCTGTTGTCAGACAGCGATGGCCAAACATAAATTTCACTTTTGCAAACAACAATATTGACAATGGCAACAACAAAAATATAAATAACAACAACAAATTGGAACATAAAATAGAATATAATAATAGTATTGAATATTTGAACCTTATTGCAGTAAATATTGTTAATACAGCTATCTATTGTACAATAGATATATATACACATATACATAGGTGCGTAAATGCAAATACCTACACACATATTATATATTAATTTACATAAGCAATCTAAATATTGCATTCTTCCGTAGTTTAAATGCAAACTCCTCAGCATGATATTGAGTGCTGAAAGTGAAAAATTTTGAACTCAATTTTGCTTGTACATATATTCGTTGTGGCTTCTTGACAAATTAGCAGATGAACATTTGAGTTATAATACATATGGGCCACGCTATAAAATAGGCCTATCTACATATTGACGTAGACTTTTTTTTAAATATCTAACTTTAATTAAATAAAATTAAATATCTCGATAGACATAAGTTTTGTCTTTCTGTGTTAATCCTTTATTAGATTAAATTATATTGGGTTAGGTTAGGGTTAGGTTAAGTGAGGTTAGGGCAGGTCTTGTAGGGCGTAGTTTGCCAAGATTAGGTTAGTTTAGGTTTTGTTAGGTTAGGTGAAGTTATATTCGGTTTTTTTTAGGTTAGATTATGCTAGGCTGGGTTAGATTAAGTTAGGATAGATTTGTTTAGGTTAGGTTATGCGACAGAACCGTATGATATAGCGCACGTGGTGAGGGGCACATTCTTAAGTACCTTGTATGATCTCATGTGTGGACAGATCTGGTCTTACCGTAAATCCCCATAAGACAGGGTCTCTTTAGTGGTTTCCCGCACCATAAGGTGCCTACGATTTCTTTTGTCAGAAAAAGTGAAGTACTTGGAGACAATCCTAAACCAAAAAAAAAAAAAAAAAAATCGAGGAGACGAAGAATAAAGCATCGACAATTTTAAACCGCAAACGGTAAGAAATTGGTACTTTCTACTAAAGTAAAGTATTGGATCTACTCAACTATATTGTTAAAGTCACTAGAAAGAGTAACTTATGCTAAGCAACAGTTCAACTGTTCAATTTGGTGCTCTCATCAAGAGCTATGGAGCTTTACGAACTACTTTAACCCAGGCGTTTACCGTCATATGTAGTGTAGTTACAGTGGTTACTGCAAGCAGATCTATCGCTATGAAAGTGGCTATAAATCTCTAAAGAATTTGTCACTTCAAGTGTGGAACACTTTGTTATTCTCACTCAGATCTCTCGGCTCGAACTCTTCCCCAGTTGCTCGGACTTGGATTACTTTATCTGCGCGATAGCACCAAGTTACTTCTTCTGCATTATAATCCCTTCACGCTAGGACTAAAGGGGAGAAAAAGAGTGCTTAACTTCTTTATCGATCGGCTGAAGCTACACAAAATTGTCGGTGTAGCTGTCTAGTGTGAAGAGAAATCTATTACTGAATGATAGACGGTGGACACACTGTCTCGTAGTGTGATTTTTATAAGACAGACTAAAATTGGCTTGGATAGCCAGTCGACTATAGCGACCTTGAACTTACTCTTGAATAGCTCCAAAGCTGTGAATTAATGTTTGTCACGATTATAGAGGTCATAGCGGAATAGCTGATAGAAATAGCTGATAGCTGCAATGCCATCTCGTTAACATCGAATAAACTGGAGATTGGCGCTGTTCTGTCAACATGCTTCTGGATATTGAACCATTTCAGCGAGCGGTGGGCTGTCACTCAACATCCGTGGTGGGGATATCCGTCTGGCTTGAGTTGGACCGTGGATGGTCAGGGAAGCTCCTTTCTAGCCCAGGATTGAAACACTCATATTTAGTGGTATGACTTGTGAATTTTCCGGATCCCCAATTTCGTTGTTGTTTGATGAACTGTACTGCGTTTGCGGGACAAAAAATAAAAATTCTCGGATTTCACATAAAGGAGAGCGCTTAAACAATAAGCGGATAAATCTTTCTTTACACCGCTAGTCACCGCTTACATGATTATGGCCTTTTCCAACTGATCTTTCAAAGTAGTCTGCTTCTCTTACACCGGCGGTCGAAAACATTCAAAGCGGGAGTGCTCTCGCCTAGCCGCTGGCTTTTTAATCGGTGAAGTAAGGTACTTTAGAGTTTAACCCTTATTTGGTGGGAGGAGACTTTACTTATGAATTGCCGTTTCAGTACAAAATTGCAACTGTTGGCAAGAGTGACTCTGCGCAAAAGCCTTGTTTGATGGCAGAAGATATTAGTTCTTTCAATTGCAGACCCAGTTTGAAGATAGCATAACTAAAGACATCGTTTTTGAAGCCAATGCGGTCAATACCATTTTCAAACGCCATTAGAATATCTTACAGAAAATTGTGCCTACTCTGTTAAGCTCTGCAACTGGTAGTATTGCTCCGGTATTGAGTCTACCGGTGTGTTTGTTGAAGTGTGATTAGAACATGTGAGACATGGTTTCGCCAATTTAAAAGTGGAGATTTCGATTTGACAGACAATGAACATCCTGGTGCAGCGGAAAAGTTCGAAGACGAGGAATTGCTTGTTGATCCAACCCAATCGCAACAAAAATTGGCAGAAACACTACAAGTGACTCGAGGAGCAATTTACCAACGTTTAAAAGCCATGGAAAAGATCCAGAAGTATGGAAAATGTGTGCCACACCAGCTGAACGATAGACAAATGGAAAATCGAAAAACCGTTTGTGAAATGCTGCTTCAACGATTCGAAAGGAAATCTTTTCTGCATCGAATTGTCACGGGGAACGAAAAATGGATTTATTTTGAGAACCCGAAGCGAAAAAAATCATGGCTTTCCCCTGGTGAAGTTGGCCCATCGACTGCAAGGCCAAATCGCTTTGGCCGTAAGACAATGCTCTGTGTTTGATGGGACCAGTGTGATGTGTGATGTACTACGAGTTGTTAAAACCTGGTGAAACGGTGAACACGGATCGCTACCGACAACAAATGATCAATTTGAATCATGTGTTGATCGAAAAACGGTCGGAATGGGCCCGAAGACATGACAAAGTTATCTTGCAACATGACAATGCGCCGACTCATACCGCTAAACTGATGAAAGACACATTAAAAACATTTAATTGGGAAATATTATCGAACCCGCCGTACTCTCCAGACCTCGCCCCGTCCGACTATCACCTTTTTGCATCGATGGGACACTCCCTTGCAGAGCAGTGCTTCGCTAATTTTGAAGAAGTCGAAAAATGGCTCGTCGAATGGATTGCCTTGAAAGAGAAAAAGTTTTTTTAGAATGGTATCCATAATTTGCCTGAGAGATGGGCAAAATGTGTAGAAACCAATGGTCAATACTTTTAATAAAAAAATTTTAGATTCCTCTGAAAATTAAGTGTTTTCTTTATCGGAAAACCCGGCAATTTTCAACTATACGGTATATATTGAGGAATATATATATTTATGAACTCATAACCATGATAACCGCTTAGTTGATCAAAAAAATATTGACTTGCGTTACTCTGTAGTGCCACTTGTAAGTCGTAAGTTCATCACCTTATAACCCAAAAACGCGCTGCAGTAGATAGAACTTGTGTCACGCAGGTTTTTACTTCAAAACACCACCACCCATCTGCTCACTAGAACATACTTATGCTTAAGCAAACTCAACGCTTCTTTTCTCCAAGTTCTATATTGCTCTTCAGTATGGAACACTGTGATCCGCTTGATTGGCAGTGAAATTACGCATGTGGATTATAGCAAAGAGCTCAGTGTGAGTTTTTACCAGGCAAGCGTCCAGCACAACTAAAACTGAGAGACTCTTCTAGTTAAAGGTCCGTCAACGCGCTGTGCTTGAATAAATTCAGCTTAAAATCAAACACTTTAAACCCGAAAATTCAGCACTGAAAATACCAAAAAATAATAGAAGGAAATTACGATTTCGGAGTACAGACAAAATGTTTTGCCTCCTGCATTCTCTTCTCCAATGCACTTACATAATTTTTTTTATTTATTTATATTTTATTTTTATTTATTTATATATTTTTTTTTAATTTTTACATTTTTTGTAACGCGCATTCAGCATTCTTTTACACTTTTTATGCATTGCATGGCATTTCCCTATTTTTTTCTTCTTATTTTCTTCGTTTTGTTTTTTTTTTGCTTTTTTCACCATTTTTCTGTCATAAAATTCGATTTCTGTTGCAGCGCTCGCACATAATGCAACAATGTCACGTTTTTGCTGCACGTTGCAAACACATAAAATTGCACTTGTGCATAAAATGCCAAACACGCGTCAGTGTGTAAGTGTGTGTGTATGTGTGTGTATGGGCGTGTGCACAAGTATCGCTACGTATTCGTATGTACGCTCACGCTTTTTGTTTGTTGTCGCTTTGTGGCACGCACGAGCACCCACTTTCGTTGAATACAACGCGCTTTCAAAGGTTATGAGCAAATTCAAGTACATTCACAGTTCAATTGCTTTGCACAGCGTCAAAGGTAACAACCAACGCCAGCAACCATCAACAACAACAAAGAGAATAGCAATGCTGGTGTACCAACGTACCTCCACTGGTAACAGCAGAATTTAAGCTCTTGAAGGCAAGAAAGCAAAAGTTTTGGTTCGCATATTCTTCGGTTTCGTTGGTATTAATGGTAATCAATGTGAAAGTAATTGCTGTAGTTGTACCTTTTAACATATTTCTTTTAAGTGAAGGTGAATTGTTAGTACCTCTTTTTTGTTGTTATTGTTGTTGTTGTTTGCTGCTTTTTGTTCATCTTGACCTGTGGCACATTTTTATGGTTTCAATATAAACATGAACTAATTTCATCAGTCATGAGTTTCATATGTGTGGGCATATGTACATACATACATACATAAGTGGGGACTAACAAAAGTTCGGTAAGTTGACCAGAAAAAAAAGAAACTCTTTTTGTATTTATTCGTAATCTTTGTACTTGTTTATATTCTCTTCATAATCGTCATTAATTTTTTATGCATTTCTTAAGCCTTTAGCTCCACTTCTGAAAACAGTCTTCAAAATCTTGCTTTTTAAGCTTATCGAGTTCAGCATTAACCACATTAATTATCTCCTCGTTGATATTGAAGACCTTTCCTTTTAATTTTTTTTAATTTCTGGAAATAAACAGAAATCACAAGGTGCTATATTCGGAGAATATGGTGCTGAACATACGAGTATTGCTTCGATTCCAGAGATCGCAATAAAATTACTCGTTATTTCAGCAGTGTGGGTTGGCGCGCTGTCATCATGTAAAAAGTAGCGCCGCAAATCCTCTTTCTTCCTGTTTTCCAACAAATTTTTGAATACTTTCGGTAAGCACTCTTCGGTATACCATTTTACAGTTACCGTCTGACGCTTTTCCAGTGGAATAGCAGCTACGATTTCATATCGGGTGAAGTAATTTAACATCAATACCTTTGCTGCTGATTTTTGTTGCTTAGATTTTACGGGTGGATTTGCTCCTGTTGGGCTCCATACCATGGACTGCTGTTTGGTTACTGGATCGAACTTCCCGAACCAAGATTCATCACCAGTAACGACTTTACTAAAGTTTCCAGACTGACCGAATTTGTTTAGGAAAAATTGAGCAAAATGCACTCGAGCCTTTTTTTGAGCCTCATTTAAAATTCAAGATACCCATCGAGCAGACTTCTTCGTGTATCCCAGATGATTACTTAATATTCACGATACAGCCATGGTATTCGAGCTCAATTCATTAGCAATCATTTCTTGTGTCAATCGTGAGACTTTGTCATTTTTGGACTTCGCCAGAGCTACAGTGACGTCATCAGTGGATCGACCTTCTCTACGGAAAAATGTCCGGTCTGGAATCTTCGGTACCACTTAGAAATAGTCTTTAAAGTCGGTGTAATCGTTCCATATGCAATTTGGCATTCACTGAATATTTGAATAATTCTGCTTGCGTTGGTGGTGGAATTTCGCCTGACCCATCCTCAGCTATCTTGCGTTTTCTCGTATCCATCTTAGTCGACATGAGGTTTTCATGTAGAATTAAAACGCATTAATTTGTTCTTATGGCCAAGAATTTAGTTTCATTTTCAAGATAAGAGTTCGCCATTGTATTTTAAAAATAATTTTAAGCCTGGCCTGAGTAAACTCTAACCGAGTAGCCTAATTTTCAACACTTTTGGCAGTATTCGAGCCGATTACTCTCTTCCAAGGCGTCAATCACCTTAAGCTTATCTGCATTGTCAAGCGACTTGACATAACCTCACAAAAACAATCCATCAATGTTAAATCGCACGATCTTGGAGACCGCGCCACAGTTCTACGTCACGAAATAAAGCGCTCACCAAAACTTTCTTTCAATAAGTTAATTGTTTCGTTGGTTGAGTGTTATGCAGCGCCATCTTGTTGAAATCGAATGTCGTTCACATCAACATCCTCCAATTCAGGTACGAAAAGTCATTAATCATGGCTCTATAGCATTCTCCATTGACTGTTGAAGAAAAGTGAACCAATGATAATCTCTGCCCAAAGAGCACACCAAGCATAACTCCGCTTAGGAGCTGGCAACATCAGTCTAAGTCATCGGGAGTTTAGAGCTGTTTCGACTCGTTCAAGTCAAAGGGAAAGAAGGGTTAGGTAAGTAGGTATTAAAGGGCATGCAAAGAGGTGGTTAATGTCGTGCGGGGACTCATTGTCATCATGTCATAGTCGACTTCAGCATCTAGATCGTAATTGTGCCAGTATTGCGCGGGACTCTCGAGACAGCTCGAACTCTGCGTCTGCGTATGTGTTGTTAACGGACTCTTGGTGTATGGCGTTTTAAGGCTTTTGTACGTGGTACTTATAGTGCTCCCCTGTGCAAGTGATGCTCTCCCGCCACGCTCCTGAGGGCAGTGTTGTGGCTAGTATTTGTCGTTCAGATCGGAGCAGCGTGGTTTAAGACCGGCCAATTAGCTGCCTACTAACGTTTTGAGAATTTTGTTGCGTTTCTGAAATCTCGTGGCAATTGCAGTATGATGCGTAGTGAAGGAGTGCAGGCTGTCGAATGTGATTCCCAGTAATTTCGGGTTGTTTGTAGTCGGAATTTTCACGCCATCGAATTCCACATTGAGTTCGATCCGGTACAATCGGAGAGTCTGACATTGCCTACCGAGGCGCAACCACAATAAATTATTTTTCTAAAATTTTGTAGGTTGGTCGAACCAGGACTCGAACCCTGGCCTTGCGAGTGGCTATACGAAATGCTTAGATCTATTTATAAAGAGATCAATGAAGTACACGGGAATTTTAAGTATCTCTGGGCGCCAGAAGTGTAAGTTAAGTTTCTTCGTTGTGCTGTGCAAGATATCAAGATCAAGTAAGCAATGCTTTGGAGCATTTTTTTTACTCCCCTTCTATAATATCTATCTGTAGCTTTAATATTTGCATTCACCTCTAACGGTGTACACAGGTGTTCAAGTGGCGCGTGTATAAATCGTGATTAAAAATTTGCAATTGTTGCAACAGCATCAAGTGACCCCTTAGGTGCAGTCATGGTCACAAGCCAAACAAATGTATTGATTATAAAAATGTTATAAAAAAAATAAAACTAATAATAGAGACTTCTTGACATTTTAGCATTGAACTGCGATAGAGTGGAAACACTAATATCAATGACAGAAAAATTCATTGAAAAAAATAATAATAATAATAATTACAAATGTACAACAGCAAAAAAATTGCTATAAATATCATTAACAAGTAATAAAAATGTATTAAAACCTACATACATACATATGTTTGCTAAATAATAAATAATTATATATAATTATCACACATGTATGTATGTATGTATGTATATGTATGCCATTCACAAATCGCTACTAATTTACACTTTTGTAGCAATTTTGTCGCAAGTTTTTTTTTCTATTTCAATTTCAGTTTAGCGCAATTTTCTTGTCACAGTCAATGACCAAAATAGTCGTCAAACCAAAACAAAATAAAAAAAAAAAACATTTTAAAATTTCAAAGTCAGTGGCGCATGCGCAGAAGCTCCACATGAAACTACAAAACTACTAGTTTTCTCAATGTGCGACGACGACATTGCACTTGACAGTACTTTGCCGCATGTTATACATACATACACACATACACATATGTATATATATTTTTGTTTCGCTTTTGCTAGCTTCAATGTGTGCCACCGCTATATTTGAGATGATTACAAAACTGTTAAGTTGTTGAACCGAAAATTGTTGTTCACTAAATTCGCCAATACCTGCCTACTCAGTCGCTGCCGAAGCCAGTTGAAGTGCATGCGTGCCGGTGACCTCAATGTCTTTTATCGTTAGAAAAACCGCTAAAATCAACACGACAAGTTTTACTTGGTTGGGTTTTGGGGAAAAGCTTGCTCTATTTTTTTCGAAATTCTCTTTGTGGTTTAATTTCCTCGTAAGCTAACTGTCACACTCTATGCTTGGTTGACTTCAAACTGAAGCAGTCCTAAGTTTCTGGAAGAAAGAAACTGCAATCTGTCAGCTTAAAGTCCACCAGCCGTTCGGAGAAAATTCAGAATAAACTGTAGGTCTCTCCATTTGTTGGACAAAACCATCGAGAGGCTTAACACAAATTGTTGGAGGACTTCGGTAGAATATCGCTTCAGCGGTTATAGACTGGGAATTATTTATATATATACATATATACACTAGTATACAGTATGGCATCCTATCGGAGTTTCTTCCCCCCCTGGGGGTTAGAGGTTCAAGAATTTACCCGCGGTAAGGCACGCCTGTCGTAAGAGGCAACTAAAATCCAATAGTTCCCGGACAGTCGGGTCTTCATACCGGAACGACCCGTATTTTTTATCCGACCAAGGACTCTCATTCCCGCAACATTCTCCGAAAATTACTTTGAGGAATATTTTTGCGGTTACAACAACAGCAACAACATCGGGGCTTGTTTTTTTCCAAAGTTTCAAGTTCACTTCGGATTTCATCGTGAGCAAGAAAGAAAGATAGAGAATGCCGGTTGATTGAAAGAGGGAAGTTGAGCATCTTGCCGTACTCAGAAAGATAGTACTTCAGCGTTTCGTCATATTCTGTGCATGCTCTGCACTCGATCCATTCCATTTTACTGGCGTAGAATGCCGCTTACACGGTACGCGCAGCATTAATTCCTTCTTTTCTTCTTGTAATGCATAGTCGCGTATGCTGGAAACGTGAGTAACCCTTTTGCGAGATAGAAAAAGGTAATACATTTAAACTTGTTCCCCTAGCGAGGTTGTGCGCTGCAGAAACCAGTTCCAATGAAAAGTAGTATTGAGATACCATCCACGCTACACCACAATATATTTACTAGTAGTACGTTCTACGTTCGAGGTGCTCCAAGACCTTAAGTGCTCCTGCCTTGTCCAATGCTTCAAACAACATTTCAAGGAGCGAGCCAACTCGTCCGACTTTTCATTGCTCTCTACTTCCGTGTGACCGGGACTCAAATGTGTTTTTCCGCCTTAGTAGTCGCTTGACTGTCTACCATAAAACTAATCGATTTTACCATTTCCTCTGCTTGGAAGATAGAGTTGTAATCATTGATCGATAGCATTAAGACCACTGGAGCCTTCGTAATTTTGTGGATTGGTGCTTTCTGTTATGTGTTGGTTGAAGATTAGGAGAGAAGAGGTGGTAGATTACTTTTTCTACAATACCTAATAGTTCAACCAGTTGAACCAGCCGATGCCGTATAGACACAGCTAATACGACCCATCATATGAGAGCACCATTTATCATGAGATACATACCCGGTGGAATAACCTTGAACTAGGTTAGATTAGAGGCCAGCTTCGATGCTGTGAAACTAGGGCATTACATTTTCTTAGCTAAGTGGTTAGCATTGCTTACTGACATTCGGAAGGTCAGAGTTGAAGTCGGCATTCGAAAAACATCTAAAATAATAAAAAAATAATAGAAAGATAAAGAAGAAATAGAAACGTCGCGCCCCACGGCAGGGAATGCCAAGCCTTCCGAGTGTAGTTCCGACCCCGAAATAAAAGATCCGTTTTAGTGATTTGGATCTAATTGCCTCAGCTTGATTGATTTCAAACACTTTTGACAAGTTTGGGATAAGACTAATAAGTCGTACTCAGGTGAACAGCAAAAAGTGTAGGTTTCTCCAAAGGAGAGAAAGAAGAGAGAGAGGGAGAGGGAGAGAGAGAGAAAGAGAGAGAGGAGAGAGAGAAAGAGAGAGAGGAGAGAGAGAAAGAGAGAGAGGAGAGAGAGAATGGAGAGAGAGAGAGAGGGAGAGAGAGAAAGAGAGAGAAAGAGAGAGAGGAGAGAGAGAATGGAGAGAGAGAGAAAGAGAGAGGGAGAGAGAGAGGGAGAGGGGGAGAGAGAGAGGGAGAGAAAGACAGAGAGAGAGAAAGAGAGAGAGAGAAAAAGGAGGGGAATAGAGAGAGAGACAGAGAGAGAGAGAGAGGAGAGCGAGAGTGAGAGAAAGATAAATAGAGAGGAGGAGAAAGAGAAATAGAGAGGAGAGAGAAAGGGAGAGAGAGAGAGAGAGGAGAGAGAGAGAGAGAGAAAGAGAAAGAGAGAGATAGAGAAAGAGCGAGAGAGAGAGAGAAAGAGAGCTATGTAAAGGGTTTCCCAGTAAGAGGCATTATTTTGAAAAGCCTGTTATTCCAGTAGAAATTATTAAAATTCCGGTAGAAACATAAAAATTTCATCGAAAAATCATCTTAACTGATGAGACACATGCCTACCTCTAAAACTATCGCATCTGTTGCAATACGTTAAATGGATTACGCTATCGAGAGATGATAATGTTTTGTGGCTGGAATTGGTGTTGATCTGGACAACGTTTACTTTCAACAAGACGACGCTACGTGCCACACAAGCAACGAAACCATTTTAATTTTAAGAGAAAAGTTTCCGGATCGTGTTTTCTCTCGAAGAGCGACTTCTTCCTTTGAAGCCACTGAAAAAATAAGGTCTACGCAAAAAGGCCTACGACGACTCAAGACTTCAATGACGGAATTTGTGACGCTATTGATGGCATTTAGCAGCCACTTTGTGATTTGGTGATAAAAAATTTCATAAAAAGGATATGGTCCTGTAAGCGTAGTCGAGGCGGCCATTTGACTGATCTTTGAAGATCAAAATAATACCTCTTATTGGACCTCATTACGTTAAATACGACAGATTAATTTTAAACGAGGTCTCAACTTCTCTTAAACTAAGAAGACAACGAGGTCTTGGTTTAGACAGAGAAATAAAGTAGGAAATTAAATATTTGAAGGCTTTCAAACAATCGAGCGAGAATACGCATTAAGTCCCAAAGCAATTTAAACGAAAACTGTGTTCAAAATATTTCCTCTTTCAACTACATATCGATTACTTTGCCACAACTCTCTCTCTCTCTCTCTCTCTCTCCCTCCCTCTCTCACCCCACACAGTGAACTGCAATTTTCATAACGACCGCAACTTTTACTTTACTACCATTAAAAGTAAATAAAGTATGACAGAGACTACCAATAATAGCGAATCTGCAGCGCAAATAGACAAGCAAGTGAGTTATTAGCTTTCCCGCGGATAAATTGAAAATTTCCGCCTGCTGCATATGGAATGCATAAAGTATACGCGCGCGCAAACAGTGAAAGAAAAAAAACGCAGAAAAATGACGAGATAGTGAGAGCGTCTAAATACTGCCGCCTGCTGCTTATAAGTGCTGGAAAAGTATTTAAAATTCTGCTTGTTTTTTGTCGCTGCTGGTAAGAGTTTCATGTAAACAGAATTTCTCTTTCATGTTAATCGCAGTTGACGTGCCGCGCGCTGGACAATGACGTTCACCGCACGGGACAGGTGGGTGCGCAACTCACTCTATATACTCGTACGTGGTCGGCAACGAGCGAAACCAAGACTGGACTTGTTAGTAAATAACCGTAAAAGTGTGTTAAAGAGGTTAACAAATAATGAATAAATACGAGTAATCGCAACGCTAATAATGACAAATAAACAGCTTTTCAGGGGCGAGTTGGTAGAGAAAAAATACAGAAAATCGAATGTCAGTCAGCTAAATTGGCGAGCGATAAGCGTGTACATACATATATTTGCACTCACTAGCTGTCATGAGTGAGTTGTGCTTGTTTGTCTTTCGGATTTGAAGTCGCCGCTGCGCCAGCTACAGTAGGATATGCTCCACTTTCGCAGACAGCCGCAGCGGCGCTTTGACACACTACAACTGTTTCGAGACGGATGCAACGGGTAATGTTGACAGAAAACAAGTAGAATGTGGTGCGCGCAGCAACAGGTCGGCTTGTTAAGTAGTAGAATCAAGTAGATACGAGATGTGATTTGTTTTTTTTTATGCTTCATATGAGGTTTTGTGCTTAATTTGCTTAAAAAAGAGAGTCACATTGGAACAAAAAATAAATGATTAAATTTGCGTTTTTTAAATTTTTCGGTTTTTAATACAATATATTTTAAGGTTATTTAAAAAACTCATTAAAAAACATTGAAAAAAAAATCAAAAATTTCCACGCATTGCAGAAGAGTTTTTTGTATTTATATAGAGCCATATTTCTAAGGGTTCTTTACGATACTTTTAAAAATCAAAATTAATAATTGATTTAAATTTTCCCTTATCGCTCAGAAAATAGTTATTAATAAATATATTTTTTCGATCTGATGTAGTGTTTATTCTTCGATTTTTATATTTTCGGTCAAAAGTAATGAATATAACTGAACTTTACTATAAATTTTTCTGAACTAAAATATATACAATTTAGATATTTAAGTTTTTTAATGAAGAATATTAGTATTTTTTTTGATTTTTTTATGATAAAAATTAAAATTGTTTACTGAAATAAATTTATCATTTAAAAATAAAAATTAATTTTTAATTTTTTTTTTGTTGATCACTCAAAATGTCAGAATTACAGAATGTATTTAAGTTTTTTGATCAAAAATATCAATTTTTTTAAGTTAAAATTTTCTTTAAAATTCTAAATTTTTTTTTAGTTTTATTTGATCAAAAATATTAGTATTTTTTTTTTGATTTTTTTTTACGATAAAAATTAATATTGTTTTCTGAAATAGATTTATCATTTAAATCATTTAAAAATTTATTTTTAATTTTTTTTTTTTTGTTGATCACTCAAAATGTCAGAATGTCTTTAAGTTTTTTGATCAAAAATATCTATTTTTTTAGTGTTAAAATTTTCTTTAAAAGTTCTTAATTTTTTTTTTTTAGTTTTATTTGATCTAAATTAAAATTGTTTTTTGGCCCAAATTTATCATTCAACGCATTTTCAACATGTGAACCAAAATGCTGAAGTCTATAGTAATCAAGAATATATTTTTGTACTTTATTATTATGTAATTGACTTCTTTTATTCGACGAGTCTTGACTTGAAGAGAGAACCTTCTCGCGCTCTTTACTAAATAGTACTAGTCCTTGATGGCAATAGTAGGTTGGACGAAAGGAAATTCTGACTTTCATGGGATATAAAAGATAGTCTGGAGCTGGCAATTGCTGTTCGAACTTATTCATAGTCAGATAATGAAACATCTGTTCCACTGTCATTTCCCCCATCGGTCTTCTCTTATTCCATTTTCACTACCATTCAGCAGACTGGAGAAGTCTCTGCACTCCATACTCCATAAATTCAGTAAGCTGTGGTCATCAGCCACTAGATCAACTCACTGGGTCTTACCAGAGTTTGTTCCGGTCTTGTAACCTTCTATAAGTCGTTGCTTCATTTCATCGTAGTTGAGAGCTTTACGTCTGCCGGACAGCTTCACAGCTCTTCATACTCATGCATGTCGACAACTAAATGTTTGTAATCTAAATTAGACAAAATATTTTAAATTAAAAACACAAAAACGGAAAATGGAAAACCTGTTCAAGCATCATGACTCACCATTTAATACCGTAGCGTTTGTATGAGTAACTTAATAAAAAAAAAAAATAATATTTAACTATTTTTTTTTATTAAATAACAAAAAAATTCAAATTTCACAAAAAGAAAATAAATAAAACATCATCAAAAGAGAGAGAAAAAAATCTTAGAACATACAAACATACAGCTTAAGAAGATGCTAACGAAGATTATTATAATTGTTATGGTGGCGTCAAAAGTTGAATGGCTTTTTAACGTTACACGTGACGATGGAGAAGACGACGATGACGATTACGCCGATGGCTATGGCGTCGGCGGCTACAATTAATGGTGGCGATGATTCTGAGTGGTACAAAAGGCATAAAAATTCATGGTAAATATGGCAGAGTTGTAGTAAAACGCAATAAGGAAAGTAATGCGAATATTAAAAATTTACATACATACAAGGAGAAGAAGAAGATAGATACATATATGCATATATTCTATGTTTGTATGTATATTAATAGTTGAATAAAGAAAAAATTAAATTTTTAACGCAGTTTACTAGTCAATGCTAGTGTTTATCACAATGTATGTATGTATGTATATACGTGAATTGCGTTTTAATAATAATAGAAGATAAAATCTTTTAATTTTATATTTTAGTGTATATACTCATTGATACTTTTATACTTAAATCTACTCAAAAGGCAATTTTATTGCATTTTAATGAAGTGAAAAAAGTAAGCTAAAACCAATCCTCAATATACGCAAGAATTGAAAAGTATACTTCTTTCAAATAAATAATTAATATTTAATAAAAATAAAAAATTATAAAAGTCATTACAAAAATTTATTAATTATATTTTGCTAAAACAGCGCAATATCTTAATATTTTTTTCTTAGTTATTTTTGTGCTTTTAAATTTATTTTTTTTTTCTCCGTTAACTCTTCCACTTTTATTTGCTACATACATTCATACGTGTATATGTACCTTCATATAAACCCACAAATGTGTTGCCTTGCGCCTGCATAATTGCCTGGAACCTGATTTCGTTCCCACGCTGCGTTCAAAATTAAATAATAGCATAGTCAAGGAACAAGTTTTCTTTTCCTTTCATTAATTTGTTTTTGTTGTTGTTTTTTTTTTTTTTTTTTTGTGAAAAAATAACGACGCAACACAATGAAGGAACAACAATAATTGTCTGCAATCTGAAATCTCTCGAGTCCTCCAGTGTCCAGTTTAATGCGCATTTTAGCAGCCAAGCAGTTGCAATAAGTAGTGGCTGCCGAGGGCGTTCCTTGCTAAAATGTATTTACTTGTCGATATACGCGCATACGAAGAGAGGTGCGAGTCGCGTTGAACGCTTTATTGTTGATTGTTTATGTCTTTGCATCCCATACTCGTAGGTAATATAAATATATAAACATATGTCTACAAAATATATAAGCATAATTCTAGGCAATAAATAAAAAATATAAATCAGCTGATGGATTTTATTTTATTATACTTTTATTTTATTTTATTATATTTTATTTCATGTTAATTTATTTTGTTTTATTTTGTTTTATTTTATTTTATTTTATTTTATTTTGTTTTATCTTATTTTATTTTATAGTATTTTATTTTATTTTATTTCATTTTATTTTATCTTATTTTATTTTATTTTATTTTATTTTATTTTATCATATTTTATTTTTTTTTTTCTAAAGTAAAAATTTTATATTATTTTATTTAATTATTTTTATTTTATTTCATTTTATTTTATTTTATTTTATTTTATTTTATTTTATTTTATTTTATTTTATTTTATTTTATTTTATTTTATTTTATTTTATTTTATTTTATTTTATTTTATTTTATTTTATTTTATTTTATTTTATTTCATTTTATTTTATTTTATTTTATTAATTTTATTTCATTTTATTATTTTATTTTATCATATTTTATTTAATTTTATTGTGATTAATTTTATTTTATTGTAGTACAAAATAAGTCTTTTTTACTTTGTTTTACTTTATTTTCTTAATACATTTTATTATTGCTAATATTATTTTATTTTAATTTATTTTTTTCATTTATTTATTTTATTCGTTTTTGATTATTTTTTATTTTATTTTAAGTTTTTTTTTTAATTTATTCTTTTTTTTATTTTATTTAATTTTGCTTTAGTTAATTTTATTTTATATTTCTTTATTTAATTAATTTTATTTTATTTTATTTTTAGTTATTTTATTTTTATATTTTTTTTTGCTTTACTTTATTTTATTTAATTTTGACTTATTCCTTTTTTTAATATTATTTTTTGATCATATTTTATTTCATTTTACTCTATTTTATTTTATTTCTTGTTTTAAGTTGTTTCATTTTGTTTATTTTTATTTTATTTTATTTTATTTTATTTGTTTACTTTATGTTATTTGATTTGTTTTTTTTTATTTGATTTTATTATTTAATTTTTATTACATTTTATTTTACTTTGTTTTATTCATTCTTGTTTCATTTTATTCTATTCTATTTAACTTTATTTTATTTCGTTTTATTTTATTTAATTTTATCTAATTTTTTAAAATAATTTCATTGTTGTTACTTTTAGTTTCATTTGATTTTTTAATTTGTTTTAAATTTGTTTATATACTTTTTAAATTTATTTTACTGTTGTTTTTTATTTTTAAATCTTTACCGTTTTAAAATAGTAATTTTATTTAAATAAATTTATTTTCATTTTAATTATTTATTTTTTTAACTAGTTTTATTAATGTTAATTTTATATTACTTTTTATTTTAATTTATTTCATTTTATTTTGTTTTATTTTTTTTTATATAATTAGTTTATTTTATTTAATTTTAAATAATTTTTTTGTATTTAACTTTATTTAATGTGGTTAAATAATTTTTATTTTAATTCTATTTTTTTAATTAGTGTTTAAGATTTTTTTGTTATAGTTTTTATTGCTGTACCCCCTTTAACAGTCATAAACTTATTTTATAATACATTTTCCAACCAAACGGGTTGCCACGCTGATGTTAAGTGTCAGTAAAAAGAGATTAAAGAAAAATTGAAAAGAAAAAATAAATATATATATCAAAATAAAATAGAGTATCACAAGCCACCGCTGCATGTTCGAAGTTAACTTGTTGGCACCCTTTTGCTATTATTTAATACTCATTCCTTCACTTGTTTTTTCAAAAAAGAAAAGTGTGTTTTTCTTATAACTAGCCAAGACCAAACACTTTGCACATGTACATACCGTCTCTCTTTCCACAACAAGTACACGTGCACTATGTGGCTGTGAGAAAATTGATGTAAAGGTAAGAGAAAAAAATCAAAATAAAAACAAAACAACGCATTTGTCGGTCAAAATCAAAATCAACTACGGATAAATGA
>JAWMAG010000006.1:13055000-13122500 GCA_037013455.1 Ceratitis rosa
ACAATGGAAATGAGACGGAAAGTTACTCAGACGATCCAGTCAGTCAGCATATTGAAAGTGATATTATGAAATATGGAGATAAAATTATAACAAAAGCTGAAACAAATTTGAAAATTTATTTGTGTTGTAAGAATAGAATTCTTGTTATAATAGAATCCTTTCAAAGAGAACTTTTTCTTTTCGCCTCGAGGAATTTGTATGGGAACTCTCAATGTAAACGCCTCCCTATACTAGTCGTCTGAGACTTATTAACCTTCCCACTATTGGTAGTCGCAGAGAAATGCTTGGTGCTATTTTCATGGTTAACAGAGAGGTGGCTAAGCCATTGGGTATAATAATAATAATTCAGTTAACGATTTTAAATTTTCATATTTATATTTATGAAATTTTTAAAATTAAATGAAATGCTTCAAAAGTTTGCATTCTAATCCGCTAAATCTATTTTGAAATATATATATTTTTTTAGTATTATAAATAAAAAATTGCCATTGTCGTCAGTTAAACACCTTGACCTTTCCAAGCATATGTATGTATATGCATGAATATCATGTAAATCATGTAAATTTCTGCTCAATGCCGTTGCCGCTATTGCTGCAGCTGCCAATACAAGAGATGCCATTATTCATTAAATATGCTTTTTTTCATTATCGTTTCGCAAATCTTTTGTGCGAAAACAAAGCCGGTGGCCCTGACGTTGCTGTGAAAAGCATGAGTAGTTGATTAATTACTATTGAAGGATGGAAAAACACAAGTGCGACCTTAATTTTTGGTATATTGTAAGGCAAATAGTGTACTTTTCTTTTTTGGTACCAAACAAAAATTAGTAATCTCACCTAAATGCATGGAAATTTATCTTTTCATTTAAAGAGAAGAAATTCTCACTTAAAATATGATTTGTAGTTGAAAACCTAATCCGCAAGAGCGTAATGAAATTTTTTTTTTTACAGCCTAAATGTAGGCAACGTTTCAGGCTGAAAAGCTTCTTAAGCTTACCAAAAAGAGATTTGTAAATTAAAAGGTATTTTAATAAATTATAAAATACTATCGAAAACTTTAATAATAGTTTTCAAAAAAAAAAATGGAAATTAAATTTTTTATAAAGAGTTAATTAATTGTACTTAGTTCTATTAATTTTTTTAATAATATACATATATGTAAACAACAGGAGCTAGGGTTAATCAAACAAAATGCATCGTCAATGCGGCGTCGCATCATCGGTATGTCGGGAGACTAAAAAATTACCCCCATCTTGGAAGCGTCGCATTTCATATTTCTCATAGTTATGAGCATTCCGTTGGCTCTGCATCTAGGCCCCTCTTTTTTGCTCGTGACGCGTTTTCTGTTCTGCATATCGCACTATATGTCTCCATGTATCGGTGCTGGTTGTCAACAAGTCGCGTGAGTCTCGTTCTGTTTCCCAGTTTCCGGATTGGAAAAATGTGTCCTCTTCGTCGTGCTCAGCGTTGTCATCATAAATAGATGATGGTTCGTCCACTTTGCCAATCTTGGGCAGGTATTTTCGGAAATTTATTTCGCTGGCTGGACGTTTTTGACATTTCGTTATGTCCCTTAGAGCCCTTGTACCTTGCACCGACAGCAATTTTTTTTTGGTACTGGTTCTTCTTCAGTGCACCAGCCCATAATTCACTTCCCATGTATTGAGTCTATGGTAGCCTTCTCTTCGCATCCTTTGAGCCGCATGTATTTATCAGTATTTTTAGCTTAGCCCACCGATTACCAGTGCTGCTTTAATGGTGGCACCACCTAGTTTATGCCCAGGCCTTCAGTTTTGAGTCAAGTCTCTTGCGCAGATACTTCAATGTTTTGTGTGTCTTTATGGTTTCGCGGAAACACCTCATATTCGTCTTCAAGAAGCTCAGCCTTCTCGTTTGCCAATTTCCGGCCGCGAGAATCGAGTCTCACTAATCATTACTTGATTAAGCTTCCGTTAAGCTTCCACCATGTTACTCGCTGTTATGACTGCTGCCACTTTATCTACACAGCCCACAAGATAAGTGTCGTTCGGCATGTCCGTACACAGTATTTTGTCGTAACTGGTGTTTCAGAGGTCAGGGCCAATCATATATTCCGGAGCTGCTCCGAACGCCGATCTGTGTAGTTTATCTTATAAATGAGCTCGCGCTCGTTAAGGTAGCTATTCTGACTTATGTAGGTCGGAGTTGGTTTCCGCGCTGATTCTCTGCTTGGGTTGGAACACAACAAAATCAAAAGAAAAGATTTAATTAAAAATTATAAAAAAAAAAATTATAAAAAATACAAAAAAAATTAATTAAAAAAACGCTCAAAAACTCTAAAGCCAAAAAGAAAAAGGCGAAAATTAATATTAAAACAATAAAAACTCATTAATTTGAAGACGCATTAAGACGCTGGCTGTAAAAACACTTACATACACGCTCAACCGTATATTAACAAGTGAGAAAAAATACTGTAAATTTATGCATAGTTAACTCACGAATGACCCAATTCCGTAGAACAGCGTAACTGAGCTCAGTGCCTGTCGCACAGTCACAGTCACAGCCGCAGTCGTAGTCCCAGTCAGAGTTACAGAGTTTAGCGCGACGGATGATGAGACCTGACGAGGTTGACTCAAAAACAAAAAAAAAACAAGAAAATAGAAGAAGAAGACCTGTAACTTGTTTATTTACATATTTACATGCATACATACATATGTACATACATACATATATGTGACATGTCGTTGAGCACATTGACTGTCGAAACTTGTCAAAAACTATGAAGACATACTCGCATACTCATAGGTGGTGGCTTAGCTGCAGGTTTAAATTGTTATTGTTTTAATTTTTTTTTAATTTATTCATCATTCCAGATATACATACGTGTACATATTGGTTTTTTTGGACATATGTTTCAAACCGTGCCTCCTTCAAATTGAAATTTTTTTTTTCAAAATTTCCTATGTTTCTTTTTCCCAAAACATACATATGAAGTAGTCATCGTATAGGACGTCAATGCCTTTCGCAAAGCTCAAGAGAGCTTTGGTAATCAAATTTGAAGCCTTCTCTAGTCGTTTAAACGACGAAGATCCGAGATCTCTAAGACGAGTTCTGGCTGAGGTCGAACAGAAACAGAGGAAGTATGTGTCACTGCTAATAATGCATGGACTCTGCACTCTGGCTGCATGGAATGTGGATAGGTTGTGGCCCGTCCACAACTGCCCAACAACTGTTCTGCAGCTCTTACGTGAACATGTAGTAAGCAAGAGATGTGTGTTTCCTTCGCTGCAATTGCACATCATCTTGGTAGCATTGCATGTCACTAACGCGTTCCATTTCACTCTGAATCCGGCAGCCAGCTCTTTCGGAAAATTCGTTATAGATCGTTTTTGGCGACTTTTGTACACCCTGTACTGGCTCGATACTAAGGCGGATGTCATTTTCGACAGTCTCATCAGCTGTTTCATTATCTATAATGCCTTTGCGGTTTGGAATCCATTTAACCTCGGTCGTTCTTGGAAAATACTGCAATACTCGGGAGACAATTGTAGGGGTTGCCTGAGATCTAGCTCAGCACAATAGACTCCGGAACCCACTCCATCAGCTATTTGTGATCCAACGGTGTAGATGTTATATGTACCTCAAGCAGCGGATTGCATGGTCCTGTGCCATCCGCACGAGCTCGAGCTGCCTCGAGAAACCCGCGTGACCCTTGCACAATTTAGATCTAGATATTGTAGCAGGTTAAACTCCTACTTATCCAGACTCGACGCCAGCATAGCCAACGTATGCCCTGCATGTGGAGAGTCTCCGCACGACACTAACCACCTCTTTACATGCCCCCTTAAACCGACTCTTCCACCCCCCCTCTCCCTTTGGTCCAATCCCGTCAAAACAGCACGTTTCCTGGACTTCCCTTTAGATGACCTCGGCGACTTAGATTGACAAGGCCTGCCCTAAGCGGGGTTAGCCAGCCGCTACAACAACAACAACAACACTGGTCAGCCATTGCTACGTCAGCCAGAACTGGACAGTAATAGAGGTAGTGATCAACAGACTCTTCCTATGCTTCGTCTCTGCAGTTTCGACAATAATCACTTGAAAAGTATTCCATTCTCCTACCGTGAATAAAATTTCTTCTAGTTCGATTTAAACATTCACTCGCTAGCTCATCCGGGCTACTTCTAGCCGAGAGCTTGCTTAAAGAGCTTCTGAATTTTGACGCTACTTTTGATGTAGTGTAATTATTGAAGAGATCTGATGGCAGCTTGGCTATCCGAATATATAGTAACTGACTGGTTTGTGTCGGGAGGTCCTAGAAGACCACTCTTCGGCTTCCGTAATTGTTAAGTTCTGTTTGAAAGACATTGCAGTAGTCTGCTCACTTAAAAATAAAATTTGTTGAGAGCGTTATTAAGTGAATTGCACGCCCTGTCCTTTCTCGAGTTGAAAACCATGCGTGAAGATGGCTATGGCCCTCTGATCCTTGTCCTTTGTATCCAATCATTCCTACCCGGGATTTTTGTGGAGAAGAGATTGTCAAGATTGTCCACTGTAAACTGCGCTGAGCCACGTCCAGTCTAATAGCACTGCAGCTCACTTGAAGATTACCATACAGATCCAGGGAAAGAAAATTATGAAGTGTTTTCAGGACTTTTAATGGAACGCTGAACTCTGCCCAGTTTGCTCCTGAAAGTGGCTTTTTCGAGTACTGGCCATCAGACAGTGATCCCTTAGAATATAATGGGTCTGTTAGTGATAGTCTTCCTGTGGTTTATATTTCCTTATGAAATGAATGAATTCCAACCAAAAAGTATTAAAAAAAAGTTTTAGCTAGATAAAAATGCTGAAACTAGATTTTTGTACTCCCTCTGGGAAAATAAGAAAATAAGAATTTTTTATTCCCACTCCGCCTCAACACTTTGCTTACAACCAAAATTGGATAAATTTATTTCGTATGGTATTAGAAAAACACCTGATTTATGTAAATATATGTAGGTATATTTATAAAAAAATATTTATTTTCCAACCGATCATGTGCTCGTGAGATAAAAAAACTCAAGAAAACATACAAAGAGATTTTATCTTTAGCATTAGTGGTCAACAGACAAGCGTCGCCGCAAACTGAAACTGACAGCGACCTGAGGTTGAGATAAATTTATAAATTTATCAAAAGCACGGGGTGAAAAGTAAATATTGAACCAAATTAATTATATTAAAATAAATCAAGCAAAAATATATAGGTATGTATATGTATGGCGGAAAACAAAATTAAAAATAAAACAAGTAAGGAAAACTAGGTTCAGGTAGAGCGGAACATTATAATTAATTTCAATTTCAATTTATTTATAGATACAGTACGTTAAAAATACTATTCGTTGTACACATGTTAACATATAATGAAAAATAAATATGTATATATTATAAATATATATAATAACTGTATTATATTTATAAGCGTATTTTAGAGAGGACATGAAAGCCGGTAGTTTCACAATGTGACTCCCAAAAGTTTATGGGTGCTTTTCATCAGCGCCTAGATGTATACAATGTTTTAGTTTCACTTACTGCTTTGTGGCGCTAGAAAACGTTGCCTACATTTGGTTGCATGTTTGACGATTGAAAATAGCAGTGAAACTGATTTTTAAAAGATATCTCAAAATAAAATGCTTTTAAATATTTAAATTAGCAAAACCAATTTAATTCTACATTAAAACCAGAGTTCTTTGAAATAAAGTCTCACGTGAACAATAGCTAATAAATATTGTACAGCAACAACTAACTGCAACAAATTAATTAAACAATACTTTTGTAATTAACCATTGAAAGTATACATACATACTCGTATACCGTCTGTCAAGTCAGCCAATGTTCATTTCAGTTGCAGCTGCATGTGAGAACAGTACCATATAAAGGGTGTTTCTTTTTAGACATGTTGTTTTCAAGAAGACCTGAATCGCATATTATTTAATTTAATAGCCAAGAATTTAGCTTAAATCGCACGATCTTGGAGGTCCTAAGGGCGAAATAATGCGCTCACCAAAACTTTTCTTTAATAAATATAATTGTTTCTTTGGTTGTTTGGCATGTAGTGCAAATGTCATCCACACCAACATGCTCCAATTCAGGCGCGAAAAAGTCGTTAATCATGGCTCGATAATATTCACCATCGAAATTGAAATTTTCTTATGAAAATCGAGATCGGTGGACATCTCGTTTTGGGCTCATTCACCGAACGTGTGTGACACGCTTGATGGTCGTTCGGCTTCTATACTTGCACGAGTTGCATTTGGTAAGCTCTCAAGCCAAGATCCTTCCACAAATCCATTTGTTGCGCACGATGGCAGATTGACACATTCGGGTCTTCTTCGATACTTTGGCTCCACAGCAGCAATAGCGTTTTCGGTGCTCACTGTACGGCGTCTCTGAGAATGGAAGAATTGTCTCATTGAAAACCACTGGTCTAAAAAAAAACACCTTAGCAAGAGGTTGCAAACTGACTAGCCGGTGATACCAACTAGATTTTGCATGTGAAATAAAAAGAAAAGAATTCGAAGTAGAGTGAGTAGTGAACAACGAATATATGTATATGTATGTATATATATTTGTATATACCGTCAGCATAAGTGCTCTAAGCACAGCTAAACTTTATAGCCTCCATAGTTTTATAATTCCTTGTTCTTCGCTACTCTGTCTCTGCTCTTCAAGACACCACATAATTTGGCTGCTCGCCAGTTGTGCCACACTCTACAGCTGCGAGCTAAGAATATGAATGCTGTCTACATAGATTTCTTAATTGAATGCCTGATTGTGGTCACTTAAGCAGGTTCTGTTGGAGCGAAACAAAGAAAAATAAAATAAAATAAAATAAAATAAAAAATCATAGTACAAGCCAAAATGAAGACACGCCAGCAGAAAGAAGAAAAATCACTGTATGTAAGCTGTTGCATGCAACATAACCGTTGTTGGTGGCTTCACATAGATTTTTGTACATATGTACATATGTATGTTTAAGTAAAACTGCGAATATCGTGCTAATGGCATAAAGTACAAAATCATAACTGATGATCATTCAGAGAATGCAACAGTGTGATTTCGCGCTGCCTCAGACTACCTTATGCATACATACACACATACATATGTACTTACTCGTGTATTCATGCAAAAGCGCATATCAGACGTTCCGAATGCGGTAATCTGCAGTTTGTGCCGCAGATATGCCAACGATAATAATAGTAATGATAATTATGATTGTGAGCATGATAATTAAGTCTAGAGGAGTGTGATGAGGCTGCATTGTACCATTTATGTTTGTGTTTGTTTTGTTTTTTTCTTTTTTTTGCGTACACAATATTATGATTGTTGCTGCCAGCCTTTTTTTATTTTCCCATTTTATACCCTTCATGTATGTAACTTTGATCTGAGGTATGCCAGATGCCAGAAGGAGAAAAGATATATCCAATAATTCTTAATGAAGAGTTGAGTCGATTTAGCCATGAACGTCTATCATATAACCACCATTTATTCAGATATGAGAATTAATATTTAATCCTCAAATAAAGCATCATGAATTGGATATGCTTAGAAGGGTATAAGAGTCTACGGTCTGACTGAAGACATCACTTTTTTCCTATACATTGCTTCTGTGTGTGTGGTTACTCATCGCAGTTATGCTGATTGTTAGTTGTTGTTGTTGGTGAATGCATATTCATAATTAAGTGCGATAACTGCAAAAATTGCGGAAGTGTATTAACTAATACAGAAGTGAAAAAGTGCGGTAAGATCAGTAAAACGATTGGCCATTTATTTATACATATATATATATAAAGTAAAAAGTAATCCATTATTTCTGCATTAAATTGAAGGCATTATTAATCATAGTTAGAATTATCCGATTTATACAAAATATGGCTCTCTCTCTTAGAAAATTTCCTTGAACCGTTTGGAAAAAACCTTGGATAATCATTTTTTACATGCTTCCCTTGAGGCCATTTCTTCATCAACCAAATCACTTGTTATAAACAGAAACAGATGGTATTCACTTAATGCGAAGTCCGGACTATAAGCTGGAAGCATATGAACCTACCAAGCAAGCTCTTGGAGCTTCTGCCGAGTCACTATCGATATGTGTGGTCTGACGTTGTCCTGATGAAATACAATTCCTCTCCAGTTGGCAAAATCTGGGCGCTTCTGGCCGTTTAATAACTTCAGACGGTTCAATTGCTGTCAGTATATGTTTGATACAAAAGTTTGATCCTAGAGAAGTAGCTCATAGTGGATGATT
The DNA here is from genome assembly GCA_037013455.1 of Ceratitis rosa. Classification (NCBI taxonomy): domain Eukaryota; kingdom Metazoa; phylum Arthropoda; class Insecta; order Diptera; family Tephritidae; genus Ceratitis; species Ceratitis rosa. The sequence continues at coordinate 13,063,260 of JAWMAG010000006.1, forward strand.
CCTTGCCAATCCCATCGAACACACAGCAAAACCTTCCCGGCCGTCAATACTGTCTTGGAGACCGTTTGTACTGGCCCACTGCCCTTTTACTGCAACCGTTTCTGATTAACGTTGCTATAGTTACTCCATTTTTCATCACCAGTCACCATTCGCTTCTGAAATGGATCGATTTTGTTACAATTCAGCATCGATTCCCAGATGTTAATTCGGTCCATGAGGGTTTTCCTCCTAAACTCATTTTGCGCCCATATACCTATTGTGCTTCTTTGTGTATCCAGCCTTTTTTAAGTGGTACCAAACTGCGTAATACGGCTAGCATAACAGTCAAAGTCGACGATTTCCATTATTTTATCGACATTTTCGGCAATTGGCCCTCCATAGCTTTTTCATCAAAATTACCAGAACAAAGTCGAAGAAACCGAAATAGGGCATGGCGGACTGTTACAGTGGGCAGGATCATAAACACTATTCTAATTTTCACTTGCTTGACTTGCATTTATGCCTTTATCGGCGAAAATTTATGAATATAGTATATTTTCTCTTTGCTGGCGTCCATATTTGGCATGCGCTCAAAGACTACTGAGTGAAGTGAACAACATCTTCTAGCGCCATCTAGTGTAATCCAACTTACAGAACGCGAAGCATGGATCACTAAAGCCATCTTTTTTAAAATTAATGGATTACCTATTACTGATATTTTATATTAAAAGATTTGTTCCCAGTGATCTCTGAAATAACCCGACAGATTATATTGCAAATTTATCGGTTTTTTATCGTTCCTGAGAAAGTTTGTACGAAATTTTTTTTCGGGAAGTGGACTAGGGACTGATTTATTTGCAATATTTGTATTTATGGTACGTTTTGCTTGATCTTAGATTAATAGGGTGGCTGCTCTTCCCTCGGGGATCTGGACCAGAGACTGACCTATTTATTAAAAAAAAAAATTATTCTTATTCATTGTTCGGTTTAGGAAAATTTTAGGCTTGTTTGCCAAAATGATGCCGTACTTACTAACATCCAAAAAGTTATTGACAATTAATTTAACTAAAAAATTAAGCTGAATTTTCTTAGTAAAAACTGTAGGTCCCTCAATTTGTTGGGAAAAAATGAAGACGCAAACCCACAAATTGGAGGAGGAGCTCTGCGGAAAATCGCTTCAGCGGTTACAAAGCGCCAAATACATATGCCCAAATCGAATACTTTTGTTGCCTGAAATGGTTCGATTTGCTCGAATTATAAATAGTACAATAGTGACAAAAATTGGTATGATTTGAATATGATCGTGCATGTTGTTGTTGTTGTTGTTGTTGTAACCGCAAAAATATTGCTCAAAGTAATTATTGGATAAAAAATCCGGGTCGTTCCGGTATATAGACCCGATTGTCGCGGGAACTATTGGATAGTAGTCGTCTCTTACGACAGGCATGCCTTACCGTGGGTAAATTCTTGAACCACTCACCCGCAGGGATGCATAGGTATGTTCGCTTTGTTTGCATTTTTATTATTCTGGGGCTGCGAGATCAACTTAAGTGTGTATAAGCCTAGATCCGAATGATGCATTTGGCTTACTTCGTGGCATTCATATTGGCATTTTCGTAAAAGACTTTGAGCAGCGAAGAAGAAGTGACCTACACATACAAATAGATAGATCAATAATATAATAAAAAACTTAATATTTTAACATAGATAATGCTTAATAAGATATTTTTATCATACTTTGCAGTACCACTTAGAGTAAAAATTGAACAAAATACAAAAGGACGCAACAGCGTGTGGCCGAGTATTATATGAATATGTAAATGAAAATATAAAAGCTTTGAATATAATAGACTGCATATACACACATATCTCTACATATATTTGAATTTAATTATTATTGAAAAATCCACTCAACTTTTTTCACAAACATGCATATCTCCGATTGGGCATACATATGCCGATGCTAAGCCACTTGAGTGGGACTTGAAAATCACTTATAAAACATAATTTCCATTAACTAATTGAAATAAATTAATGTGTTCCCTTGGGTACTTAGAGTTAGCAGTGTGTCTTATTCGTACTATGCGGAATACCATGACTTCGAGCACTCACCAGCTCCCGAGAGGGAATGTCAACCCCTTCAAGTGTACATGTTCAGTGACTTCGTTACTGGCTAACTCTTAACGAAAGATTAAGAATGTCCAAAGCATTCAACTTATCAAATTATTGTAAATGCTTCCAACCTATGCTGTAATTGAATTAGAACTCTATATAATATCGAATTATAGAAGAACATATCGTCAAGAGAAGAAAAGCACATCCTTGCCTCAAGTAACACACATACCGTGGCTTTAAGTAAGCATAACCATGAAAATATGTATGAAATTTTATTTCTATTGATTTTAACTTGTGCCAGATATGGTAGGTGTTTCCAAGGTTTAAGACCAGCTCCAATAAATAAAAGGCAACAGGGGAGCATCGGATAGGGAGTCACTCATTTGGTAATCACCAAGACGTATGCGCCATTCATTCCGGTTTTCATTGTTTCTTGAGGTGGGATAGATACCTACAATGGGAGAGGGAAGCAAGACACAATGTGCTTACAAAAAAAGAAAAAAGCTCGGGATGCGTGAATTTGAAAAGCTTGGAAAGCTGGTGGATTTATAGAAGATTTCAAAACTGCAGCAAACTCTTGTAGAACCAAGAGAGGTGATCCAGAGCTTACTGAATTCATGATGGGAAAATGGCACACAAGAAAATGGCGAGCCCGATTTCCAAATCGATGACAATGAAACAGCCATTTTATTATCCGACTATGAAGAAGTTCCCAACTTTTACGTCGATTGTGGGGGAAAAGGAAGACCTCACAATGTCTGCTAATTATAGTGGAACAAAACCTACTCAACACCCCATACAAGGCCATATGAAACGTATTGTATGAAATACCAAAAACCATCGTAAACCAATTGGTTGGACCTTATCAATATGGGGTCCGAACTGGAACATCTACAATTGGCACAATTCACTATGTGTCAAATATTAGAAAGAATCCTTGAGTAAATGATCGATATTCCACCTCTTCGTCGATTTAATTGGACATTCCAAACACTTCATTAAAACCTATTATACCTATAACTTATACCAGGCAAGCAACGAAACCATCAATCTTTTAGGGAAAAAGTTTCCGGACCGCATAATCTTTCGAAGAGTTGATCATAATTGGCCACCTTGATCTTGTGATTTAACACCTTGTGACTCCTTCCTTTGGTGCTACGTGAAAGATAAGACCTACACCAACACGCCAACTTCGATTCAAGATCTCAAAGATGGAATTCGTAAAGCTATCAAGGGCATACAGCAACCAAATTGGGATTTAGTGATGGAAAGTTTCATAAAAAGGATACGGTACTGTAAGCGGTCATTTTGCTGATATTGTTTTCCTTTATTAATGGCAGATCTTCCTCTTTACACTGAAGTAAACATCCGAAAATTGATCTCAAAAAAGGTCATTTTTTCTTTGAATAGCAAAATAACACCTCTTATTGGGAAACCCTGTATATAGCATGTGCGTATTTGTATTATACATATCGACACATGTACATACATACATAATATGTAACTAAAAGTAATGAAAGCTCAACGACACTTGGCCTAAATAGCCAACAACGAAGCATTACTGCATTGTTGTAGTCAATTAAAACATAATAAAAATCAGCAAATGCATTTTGATGCAATTTTACGTGGTCTGTATCACGTAAAGTGCGCGACGCAGAGCAAAGAAGCGAAATGTGACAAAACGAAATAAAAAAAAAATGGAATAAAATTTGTATGCAGATAAAAGACAAAATAAGTTAAAAGCACAAGCGACCCTTTTGTATGTAGTATGTACATATGTATGAGCATAGATATTTAGCTAAAATATATTTTTGCGTACCTGCATACAAACAGACAAATTATATGTATTTTTACAGTATTTTATTTTTTATTAAAATAAATTTTTTTTTTACCGCAAAAATGAAATGTGAGATGCCACTAGGTTTTTCTCAAATAGAAATCCTAGAAATGTTTAAATGTGTTGTTTATGTTGCACGCATACACTCGTATGTAAATTTGCTTATAGTTTATATACATATATACGAATATGTACTTTTGTAGATAAATTTTTTGTACCAATAAAAGTGAGTTTAAATAAAAAGTCTCTTGACTCGAACATAATTTAAGGCAATGTGTTTGGCATACTGCACACAAAATCTCTTTTATATACATACATACATACTCGTACATAGCTACATAGGTATGTGACTATATAGTACACATGAAAGTGCGCAAAAAGCAAACATAACATATGTAAATGGCTACACGTGTCTGTATTTGGATTTTACACATAAAAATTTTGTCCAATTTGTGGATTAGTGTTACAGTGATTTAATAGTTGTTGTTGTTATTTAACAAAGAAACAAAAAAAAACAACCGGCAATTGTTTTATCAGCAATTCAATACAATACAATGCACGTCGCTTGCAAACCACTGGCATGTGTTTTATGTTTCTACGTACATACATACAAACATACATACATATATATAATATATCATATTCGCTGTGAAATGCCGGCAAATGTTTAGAGGCTGATACTAACAACAGCAGCAAATGAATACGCTAATAAAATTAATGCAACACTTGTTGTGCTATCCGCTATTTATAACTTACACTTTCTCATAAATACACATTCACACACATTCACATATACACGTATATATGTGTGAATATGCATGCATTTTATGTTGAGTCTCTGTTGTATTTGGGCCAAATAAATGCGTTCAGCAGGCTGGGTAAATAAATTTATATATATCTATGTACCTCGTAATATGAGCAAATTCGCTAACATATTTACACTCTTTTATAAATATGCATATTTTGGTGTGTATACCTATATATATGTATGTACGAACATGTTTGTCACATAATGGTAAGCATCATAAAAGTACAATACGCACTTACATACACGTAAATAAATATACTCACACTATTTGTTGTTGACTTGTGGTACTTTATAGACAATGACATAGCTTTTTCGCATTGTTGGCTAAAAAAAAACTTTGTGTGTGAAATTCAGGAAATTAATTGCCTATCTTAATTATGTCATATTTATGACCAGATATATGAATATAATGTTATTAAAAATATATGTATAAAGTGCCTTTTTATTGTTCAATCACTGGGTTAGTAAAATATTACAACATTCAGTCAGTGGCTCTGCGAGAATTTGTTAGCTAGAAGCGCGTGAAAGTGATACAATTTTATTGCCAAATTCACTTTCATTATCGCTGAAATAGAATTAATTAAAATGGTCTCATTCCAAATGTTTATTGCGTTGAGTTAAACTTTTTCTATAGGTGCAATCCCATTAATTGGCTCCCCATTGATCGATAAGTCAAATTTTAGCGAGTGGTTCATTACTAAAACTCGAAGAAGTTTCTTCTTGAAAAGTACTTTAATGAGAGAAGGACAGAAAAATAATGCAAAATCATATAATAGTAAAATATATTTTGAAAATTTAAAAATTAATAAAATAAAAAGAATTAAAGAAAATATATAAACAAAAAACAATAAAGAAAAATATCATACAATAAAAATCAAAGTAATAAGTGAAATAATAAGCAAAATAACAAGAAATTAATTAAAAAAATGAAACTCAATGGAATTTAATTGTATTAATTAAAATAAAATAAAACAAAAAAATAAAGCAAAATGAAATAAAAAAATAAAATAGAAAGAAAAATATAAAATAAAATTAAATAAAACAAAATAAAATAAAATAAAATAAAATAAAAAAATAAACAAATAAAATAAAATAAAATAAAATAAAATAAAATAAAATAAAATAAAATAAAATAAAATAAAATAAAATAAAATAAAATAAAATAAAATAAAATAAAATAAAATAAAATAAAATAAAATAAAATAAAATAAAATAAAATAAAATAAAATAAAATAAAATAAAATAAAATAAAATAAAATAAAATAAAATAAAATAAAATAAAATAAAATAAAATAAAATAAAATAAAATAAAATAAAATAAAAATAAATACAATAAAATGAAAGAAAACAAAACAAAAGATAATTAAATAGAACATAATAAAATTAAATTAAAGAAAATAAGTTAAAAAAAATAAAATAAAATGAAATAAAGTAAAAATAATTAAATAAAATGAAATTAAATTAAAATTAAAAAACTAAAATAGAAAGGTGAATAACGTTAAAAGTAAAATAAAAAATTATTAACAAATGAAATAAAAAATAAAAGAAGAACAGTTAGAAATAAATAAATAAAATTATAAAAAGAAAATAACGCAGAAGATCTAATAATACTCAGCCACAAAATAAAATTTAAAAAATTAAAATAAAAGGATGAAATTATAGGCAAATAAAAACTAAAAATAAAATAAATAGACAAAAACGTAAAAACGTAAAAATAAAGTATTTTTTTAAAGCATAATATTTATATTTTCATTATCCTTCCATTTGCCTAATTCGAGTTTTCTATTTATAATTTTAGCTCACAGACGAAGTGGTACGTAAGAAAGGTGAATACCAAAAGCATCTAGAAGGCTATAAAGCGTTACGTACTCGTTTTGAGGAACACTATATAAAATGTAAGTACAACAAGTAAGGTAGACTAAGTTCAGCTGAAGCCAAGCATTAGATATTCGGCTTATATATGTAATAAGTTCAAGATCGGTCAAAACTAGAAGAAGAATAATGGCTTAAATACTCGATCTTGCATCAGTTGAGGGAGAAAAGTGAAAAGTCGTTTATACCTATGAGAAAAAAGTTTATTAAAGGGTGGTTAAATTTTCAAGGGCCGATGTTGATTTTGAATAAAACACAAACTATTTAGGAAATTATTGAAATTTTATTTTATTATGATATATTGGTATTACTCAATTATGTATGTCACAAAATATCGGCCAAATGAACGCCGCGACCTCGGCGGCACACCTCCATACGATGGTCCAAATTTTCGATGACGCTGAGGCATAATGGAGTTTCTATGCCGTTAATGTGCCGAATTATCTCATCCTTTAGCTCTTGAATTGTTGCTGGCTTATCGGCGTACACCTTTTCTTTCAAATAACCCCAGAGAAAAAAGTCCAACGGTGTCAAATCACATGATCTTGGGGGCCAATTGACATCGCCATTACGTGAGATAACACGGCCATTGAATTTGTTGCGCAAAAGAGCCGTTGTTTCGTTAGCTGTGTGGCAAGTGGCACCGTCCTGCTGTAACCACATATCGTCCACATCCATATCTTCCAATTGTGGCCATAAAAAAATCGTTATCATCTCACGATAGCGAACACCATTCACAGTAACTGCCTGACCGGCCTCATTTTGGAAAAAATACGGCCCGATGATGCCGCCAGCCCATAAACCGCACCAAACAGTCACTCTTTGTGGGTGCATTGGTTTTTCGACAATCACTCTTGGATTCTCATTCGCCCAAATGCGACAATTCTGTTTATTGACGAATCCACTGAGGTGAAAATGTGCCTCATCACTGAAGATGATTTTCTTCGAAAATTTTCATAATAAGTCTGGATAACTTTAACACGTTGTTGGATTGTGTATCTCTCCATGGTTCAAATTGAGTAAATCTGAAATAGAGAAATGTCAAATTAAATTCGGAAAAAAACTTGGCGTTTAGGTGTGGTTCACATTCAACATCGGCCCTTACAATTTAACCACCCTTTATAACTAAAAATCTCAAATCTGAAAAATTGGTCGTATAGGCTATAGCTATAGTGGACATATGACAGTCTGGTCCGACCGGTAAAAATTTTGATGGATAGACCTCTTCGCCTTTAAGTACTTACATACTTCGAACCAAAGTTACTATACCATTTCATCAATATGAAAGGTAGAATTAAATTAAACTTTTTCCCTACTTACATCTTCCAGCTGGTCGTGGTGGTCGAAAATTGGATGATGTACGCGATAAATATCAGAAAGCCTGCCGCAAACTACATCTCACACACAACGAATATGTGCTCTCCATAACCGAAGCTGTTGAGGTGGAGAAAGATTTCCGTACAGTATTGTTACCCGGACTGTTGGAACATCAGCAATCTGTACAAGAGAGTTTCATCTTACTATGGAAGAATATACTGCAAGAGACCAGCCAACATGGCGATCTCACATCGGACAAGTTTAAGGAAATACAAAAACGCATCGACAATGTGATAAACAGCATAAATCCCAGTGAGGAATATCGGGAGTTCACCGAGAAACACAAGTAAGAAATTCAAAAATTTTTAATAAATACAAATTCAAAAATTTTTAAATATTACAAAAATAAAACAAGTTTAAAATATAAATTAAAATTAAAATCAATTTGGGTTTTCAATTTATTTTCAGAACCTCCCCCACCACACCGTTAGTATTCCAATTCGACGATGCACTCATCGAGGACATCCCGGGCAAATTGCAATCGAATACACTCACAGTTGATAATCTCACCGTCGATTGGTTGCGTTCGCGTCTCATCGACTTGGAAATGTCCGTGAAGGAGTGTCAAGAGAAACAACTGAAGATGATCGAGCAAGCGAATGGCGGTTCACCGATAGCGAATGGCAGCATAACACGTAACGGTAGCACGGCCAGCAATGGTATACAATCGCCGAAGGATAGTCAAAAGTATGTATTAATGTTGGTTTTATTAAAAAAATACTAATTTATTTAAAATTTGTATGGAAAATACAGTAGACAATCAAAGGACCTCAATGCGCTACGTTGTCAAGAGAAACAAAAACAAAAATTGGTGGATATGATCAAATGTGCATTGAATGAAATTGGCTGCGAAGAGTTGCCATCTGGCTGTGATGATCATTTGGAACAGAATTTCATAGAGAATAGTTTTAATAATGACCAACAGGTGAGTGTGTGCGATAATTATTATAAATGCCATAGAATTTAAATACACAATTGTATACACAAAACGCAAGGTGAAGGTTTTAGAGGTTAGCAACAACTAGGTATTTATTTATTAAGAGACAGACTTTTAAGTATTTGAGCTTAAGTGGCATTGGTTTCGGATAGCTTTTATATACATATTGTATAATTATATATTGAATATTTCCACACTTAGTTAAATATTAGTCACAATTATAGGAGGTTGTGGTGGGAGATGTATCGAAAAGTCCAAAAAATTATCTGTTAAACTTATTTTTTTAATATAAGAGGACAAGAAAAGCGTTATAAATTTTTATTATTATTATTTTTTTTTTAATCTAAGTTTTCTACAAAAATTAAATTTTATTTTAAACACCCCAAAAATATTAAAAACAAGATAAGAAAGCAGTTATAAAAGCTTCTATTTAGATAAATTGTATGTAGTGTTGCCACCTAGTAATAAGGCAAAATATTTTAGTTTTGTGGTATTTTCAAAAGAAGCCCCCATACTCCTTCGTTGATTTTAGAACCACCTGCAAAGATATAAAGAGCTTTGTCCGCATATTTCAGACATTTTTTCTAGTACGAAGCGCCAGGGTTGCCAACTTTTTAAAATTGAAATAACTTAATATTTTAAAATAATGCAACGTATAATGTTTTATTTTTTATAGTATTTCCGAATAAAAGATTTAAAACAGTTTAATTCGAAATCAAACTAATAGCGCTGCCACCTTTTCAAAATTATAATAAGTTAATATTTTAAATAAGGCAACGTAAAATATTTTATTTTTCATATTGTAGTATTTCCGAATGAAAGGTTTGAAAAAGTTTTATTCGAAATTAATCTAATAGGGTTGCCACCTTTTTAAAATCATAATAACTTAGTATTTTAAAATAAGGCAACGTAAAATGTTTTATTTTTATAGTATTTCCGAATGAAAGATGTTTGAGAAAGTTTCATTCCAGTTTTATAGGGTAACCACCTCTTTAAAATTATATTAACATAATATTTTAAAATTAGACAAATTAAATTAACGTAATTTTTTAAAATTAGGCAACGTAAATTATTTTATTTTTATAAAATTTCTATAAGAAAGTTGTTTGAAAAAGTTGTACTCAATCTTAAACTAATAGGGTTACCACCTTTTTAAAATTAAATTAACATAATTTTTTAAAATTAGGCAACATAAATTATTTTATTTTTATAAAATTTCTAAAAGAAAGATGTTTAAGAGAGTTGCATTCAAGTTTAGATTAATAGGGTTGTCACATTTTCAAAATTATAATAACTTATATGTATATGCTCAAAGTGGAATATACGATTTAAGTCTGCCAGGGTTGTCACCATGCATAAAGTAACAGATTTGAGAATTTTTTGATACATCTATTTACAAATCCTAAGGTACAGGTCTGGTGTTAGTCATCTTTCTAAAAACACATTTACACACTTAGAAATATACGCTTATATACTTTTACTTATAAAATCTCTCTTTTTCTCCCCAAAAAAAAACTTCACTTTTGTTTCACCTTAACACCTTTTTTAAATTCCCAACAACACTTAAAAAACAAATACTTGTGAAAAATCAAAACGACATTTTTCAAAACTTTGAAATGCCCAAAATACACATACAATTCAACACACCGACCAGCAGAACTCGACAGCCTCCACGAATTCCACTGGCGTAAGTATTATGAACGAGCTACGACGTCGCGGTGGCGTACTCACATTGCTACGCGGTCGACCCTTCAAACGCAAATCGACACCACAACCGACCACGCCCACCGCGAATCGTCAACGCACGCAACGTTTCAACAAACTACAACCGCGCTCCCAAAGTCTCGGATCATTATCGGTAAATACCAGTCCCGCGAAATATGAGCCCATTACTAATCCTTTACGCATGGCTGCCAGCCTTGAAGCTAACACCAGCTACGGTCTGCATGATTTCGATCCCGATTCGGTGATCATGTTCGATCGTGGCGCTGCTAATGCTAAAATGTTTCCCAAACTGCGTCGTACCCAGTTATCAATGTTGTGTTTGAATGAGGAGGATACGCCTACCGCTTTTGTTATATCCATTGATACTAACCCGAATGAGTCAGATTTAAATGATCATACAAACAACAACAACAATAATAATAATAATATTTATGCCGATTTGTTAGGTGGCTGTGAGTCATTGGGGGGTGATTGTGATAGTGTTAGAAGTGGTGAGTTGGCATTGCGACGACAGGAAAATGTGAAGATCGAAATAAATCGTGAAGATAGCACGAGATTAACAGTAGAACAGGTGCGCGAACAGCCTGTCGGTGAGCGCGGCAAAAAGAATGAGCACGATATGATTACGGAAGATAATAGTAAGACTGCGACAACGGCGAATAAAGAATCAAGCGTCGCAACGCAGACACAGGAAACGGTGAAGAATTCAATAGACGCGCACTTGGACAAGATCGATGAATTGAATCGCACCTTAGATGATCGACTGAAGCGAAATTTGCCGCAAACTACAGCCGCGCGACCACAATTGAACTTCGATGCAATCGAATCGGCCGATACGGCGGCAGTTACAACGCGCGCGAAAAATGGCGATGAACCGGACGTGCATAGCTCCTCTAAGCGCTCGTCCAGCTCGAGTTCGGACTGTCGCACATGTGCGACGCGCAAAGAGAAGGACAGTGATGGCGGCAGCGGCAGTAATAGCAAAAAACGTTCCGTCTCTTTCTCGCAAAAGTCCATAAACGCCATTATGACTAACCTCAAAGAGTTCACCAAAAAGAATGCCATGCAAAAAGTGCCGAAGACAACTATTACATTAGTGGAGTATAAAGAGAATAGCGATCAATTTGAGCTAATCGATCCCGAGCTCGGCAAGTCAACGCAGAGTAATGGACGCGCAACTGAGTGTGCAGATAAGCTCAATGCAGCCGAAAGTGCAGCTACAAAGAACACACTACCAGCAACAAGCGCGGACACCGAAACGAAATGCAAAGCTAATGGTAGTGTTAACAACGAAAAGTCCGCGAGTAACAATAACAATAACCACACAACAGATAATACAAATACGCCAGCTGCACCAGCAGTAGATACAACAAATCCGTCCAAAACCGAGCCACTAGCGATGACCGCTAAACTGCGCCTCAAAGTGCCCAAAATACAAAAGAAATCCAAAGCCCTACGTCAGACCTTCCGTGCCAAGTTGTTAAATTTCCAAATTAAACGCGATAAAATCTGTAAACAATGCACTAAACGACGGCGCGTACATCCGTCAAAGAACGTCTTCGATTTCGGCAAAGATTTTGGTTTCAAACGAGACGAAGTCAACACCGCGGAGAACTGCGAAGCAGGCAATGAGGACTTCTGTACTTGTCCGCCCGAGAAGAACTTGAATAAGGCCAGCTTCATAGAGCCCGCCGCCACACACTTCGATTCAACGAGCTCGGCTGAGGCTGAAGATGAAATTAGCGGCGGTGAGGATCATATCAGTCTCAAGGATCACTGTTACAGCGTGCCCAGTCTGGCGATGAGTGTGAGTAATAAGGGCAGTTTAGTGTGGATGAACAAACGTTTAAGCCTGTAGAAGAAGCATCAAATATTATTTTCTTTAAAACAAAAAAAAAACAAAAGCTAAATAAAAATTGCATCCGTAGCTGCATTTTTAGTTTAATACACGCAACTGTAGCTAAATATGCATCCAAAACGTTTAGTGAGAAGTAGCTGTGTGTGTGTGTGTGTTTTAAACTTCACTAAAAAGAATTTAGCATTTTGTTTATCACAAAAAAAAAAAATTATTAAAAAACTTTGCGTATCTTGATTTTGACTTTACTCACACTCTGCACAATCCTATGTATGTATGTACGTATACGCGCACCACAAAAACAACACGGGGCCACCCACCCATTTTCGATTAATTGTACAGCAATTAGCGCATTCCAGCTCATATTTAGTTGAGCTCGTACGACCTTCATACTCATTAAGTTTCGATGTCGTAAGAGTGGGCTTTTCCTAAGTGATTTAATTTATTTACTTTATTTGTTTTTTTCTTTTTATAAACATTTACTCGAACACCTCTGCATTGTTGTTCATTATCTTTATTCTACAGTAAACATCGCCAACATTTTCGCATATTTTAAGTTTTCACCTAATCAGTGTTTTTGATGTCTGGTATCCTCCAGCGCTTAATTTGTATATATTTTATTTACTCACATATATTGTATATATGCATGTAAAATTACTGTACATAATTTGTTTTTTTTTATGAAAAATGCTAAGAGTTTTCTTGACTAGATACTTAAGCTATTTTGTAATTACCTGTTGTTGTTGTATCTAAAAAAAAATGGTGCAAACTTTCATTTCAATACACTGAGCGCATGGCATTGGGAGTGTAAATAATAAAAGTTTTTTTTTCAAAAACAACGAACGACTATAACTGTCGAAACTTATTGTAAATATTCATACTATATTATCTATAAAATATTAATTATCAGTTGATTTTAAAATAAGTCTGTTTTATATTATAATTATTATTTTGAATGTAGTATACCTATACGAGTATTTATGTTCATGTTTTATTCGTATTGGAATATTTTGATGGGAAGCAGAGTAACTAAAACCAAAAAAAAAAAAAAAAAATACGGAAGAAATTCTGACTTCTATCTTATTGCAAAATCAAAATTCGATTTCAATGATTTTCAGGATGAGCAGAATACCTAATTTCACGCCCTTAGAAGCCCTTTTGACGGCTTTTTGACCCAGAACCTCATATCTATAGATTGGTTGAAAAACTGTGTGAATACTTTTTTTTGGGACGCAATATATGTATATATATATATATATATATATATATATATATATATATATATATATATATTTAAATATAATAATGTAAATAAAATAATATTATGCCATCCGGAAGTTCTGCACAATACCTGTCTACGGCTGTAATACCTTCTTCATTCGACGAAAGCGCTTTTCACGAAGGAATAGGTTTCTTCAGGTTTCTGAAGAGGTAATACGAGGGCTGCTATATATATTTCTGGCCTAATAATGAAAATACGAATATTTATCAACGAAACTAGTTTTCTTTTTTTTTTTGGATTTGGCTTGTCTTGGAAGACCCACACGGTCGATTGCTGTTTTGTTTCGGGCTCATACGCATAGATCCATGATTCGTCACCTGTGATGATCTTATAAATGTCTCTTGAAGCACCGCGAACGTATTTTTTCAGCATTTCTTTATACCAATCCACACGAGCCTTTTTTTGAGCGATTGTCAAATTGTGCGGGATCCAACGAGAACAAACCTTTCTTACGGTCAGGTGTTCAGGCAATATCGAATGTATGCTGGTGGCAGAAATGCATAGGCATGCCTCTATCTGAAGGTATGTTACATGACCGTCTTGCGTTATCAGTTCACGTACGGCAAAGATGTATTCTAGCACAACGGCTGTTTTTGGACGACCTTCACGGAATTCGTCTTTGAGCGAGCGTCGGCCACGATTGAATTCGTTGTACCAGTTTTTCACAGTGCTATAGGATGGTGCTTCGTAGCCATACAAAGATTTTAGTTCATCGATGCACTCTTGTCGTGATAATCCACGTCGAAAGTTGTGAAAATTGATCGCACGAAATTGTTCACGAGTTAATTCCATTTTTTGGCCGAGATGAATTTTTTAATTCCCTGTAAATAAAACAATTCACGATTAAATGACAAAACGTTCTGAGTGATGTTATGCTAAAAAATGTCAAACTTTCCAATGGAAATGTCAGATTGCACCTGGCAACACTTAGTGTTGCCTAGGCCAGACCTATATATAGCAGCCTACGTGAATATCACGCCCTTAGAAGACCTGAGCCTTCCGAATATCAGTACGCAATGCTAACCACTCGGCTACTACGGCCGCCAAGTGTACAAGTGGCGCAGTTTATTTAAACAGGGAAGGAAACTCTGTGAAGAGGACCCGAGTCCGAGTCCAGAACTTATTCAAAATGTTGAAAACATTGTTCCCCATAATGATCAACTAAAGAAGAAAAAACTCGATCACACACCATTTTTTCGTTACTTGGTCAACTGTATTCTTCATAGGCAAAACTCTAGAAACCATCTAAGGACCATCTGCGTTTTCTCACCTCCGTTTAAGCTGACTTTATAAAAAATTCAAACTAATATGACAAAATTATTTCATCAATCGTTTATACCAGAAGAGTAGAGTACCATCATTTCGAGAGAAATTTCAGCAAGGGGCTAAGTTCTATTACTTTTTATTACAGATTTTGTCAGGTCACGAAAAAAATAAACACACATCCACCTGTTGTAAACCATTATGTATGTATGTATGTGCATATACAAATTTATTTACTCGCATGCAGCCGGTTAATTTCACTTCTGGTTATTTGTACTAAATCATGCGAAACCATTTTTTTTTTTTTTTGGAAACCAGCCAAAGAGCTGAGTCACTTAACCACAATCTACAAGATTTTTTATACCATTCATGTGTATAACTTTGATTCGAAGTAGGTATGTAAGTACGAGAAGGAGAAGAGATAAACCCATCAATAAATAGGGTTATACATTTCAAGTACAGGGCTGCATTTTGACAACTGTTAATTTTAACTGTGAAACCAAACATGTTTTAATTTAGTTAAAAGTCGGATATACATATATGAAAATGGTTCGCTTAAGAACAGCCCAACGTGATTAAAAACTACCACAAAAATGGTGATTCAGACGAGACTACTTTTCGTGCTTTAAGGGAAGATTATGATATGGTAAAATATTATATTATACCTATAGCCCCATACAACCGAAATATATTTACCATAAACTTAATATGTTCATGAAAGGTATAAAGGACTTCGGCCTGGCCGAAGACAGCTCTTCTTCTGTGTTTTCTTCAAAGAGAGAACTGACGACATTTGCGGTTAAGCTAAATTTAGTTTTTTCCATTAGATACAAATAAATAAAATAAACAAACATTTTACGTACTCTTCGGAGGGATGAGCTATAAGAATTTTATCGCTGAATGTCACCATCAAGAAAAATTCATCGAAAGTAAAACGGAGCACAAAAATATGTCAAGCACTCAATTTTAGTTCGTTAAATAGGGCGCGCGCTCTCTCTCTCTCTCTCTCTCTCTCTCTTTAATTTAGAAAATCAAGAAAATTCAAGAGCAGCACACCGTTAATTGTTTATTTTTATTTTTTATTTTTTTTATTTTTTTTTTTTTGTTGTAGGAAAACTGTGAGTCGCGGAAATGTGCACAAAGTGTGTATGAGATTTTCATTCAATCCCTCACACAGAACATATTTTGTGTGATTTTTTCTTAACCAAACCAAATTATCGCTGAATATCAGCCGCCTTCAGTTGTTGTTTCATTGTCATACGCAATACAAGTGGTCGAGTGCAAGTACCGTTCGCTAAGGAAAAACTAAAAATTTCTGAAAATGCAATGTTTATGAGACTTTTCGATTAAATTTATGTTAAATCTCCTCTGAACGGTCGCGTGTGTTTAATAGCAAGTACAACAACAACAACAATAGTGTATAAATAAAATTATTCAAAACGGAGGGCATTCTACAGCATTTAAGCTTCTTCAAAATGAGCTCTTCGGGTCTGAGTTCGGGCAGTTCCACACAACAGCTGTCAGCAGCAACGCAGATTGTAGGGCCACCAGTGGCGCCGGCGAGAAAGAAACGGCCCAAATCGTTTGTGCTTGTAAGAATTTTTTTGCTTTTTCCTTTTAACTCAATTACAAGTGCTTCTGAAACTATTATTCGTATAGAAAATATTGGTAAACAAAATAACCCATAAAAAATATTTGCTCTAGTAAAAAGTAATACATTATTTTTGCAATAGATGGCTTTAATGCTTTGTATCTCGTGTTCTATAAATGCGATTGGGTTACGAAAGATGGCGTTAGAATGCAGATATCAGGTATTAAAAGAGATAAAGAGAGAAGTGTTAAGTGATCGACTCAGTAGTATTTTAGCGCGTATCAAAGATGGGCACCAGCAAAGAGAAAATACACAATTTTTTTTCGATAAAGGCAAAAACGTGAATAGAATTTATGGTCCTCACAGCCAATCATGCACAATTTCGGTTTTCATTCCGATAATCTTGGTGTAAAAAATCATGGTGTGGAAGGCCAATTGTGAAAAATGTCAATAAAATAATGGAAATCGTCGAGTCTGACCATCATGGAGAACTGCTTTGATTGCCCAGGAGCTTAACATTGCAAAGAAATCAATTTGAAACCGCTTAAAAATGACGGATACCCAAGAAGCTCGAGGTATGGGTGACACATGAATTAACGAAAAAAACCTACATGAACCCAAATTCCATCTACGAATCTCTGCTGAATCGTAACAGCATCAACCCATTTCCATAGCGGATGGTAACCAGTAATGAACAATGTATCTCTTACAGCAATGTCATATGAAAGCAGAAGACAGAATTGGCCAGAAAGGTCAGCAATTGGACCGTTTGAAGGTAGCAATCGCCCAGAAGTCCTCAGCTTTCATTAACAGGAAGAACGCCAGACCACACACATCGATAGTGATACACCAGAAGCTCTAAGAGCTTGGTTGGTAGGTTCTTATGTATGCACCTTTTAGTCTAGACTTCACTCCTAGTGATCACCAACTGCTCCCGTCTATGGTGAATGATTTGGCTGGTGAAGAATTGACCTCTAGAGAAGCATGCGAAAATCGATTGTCCCAATTTTAAGCTCATAAGAATAATAATGGTTTGACAGAGATCCAATAATTCTAACTGTGGTAAATAAAGCCTTCAATTTATTGCAAAAATAATGGATTACTTTTTACTATGCGAAATATATTACATATTTATGTACATAACTCGATTGAAATCTTCGCTAAAAAATAAAAATCCTCAATTTACTTATGTACATACATTATAAAGATTTCCATTAATAAAAGCGATTTTTGAAAATAAAAAAAATTTGGTTTTTAAGAAAAATATTCTATCTGAAAATTTTAAATGTCACTTTTAATACCAAACTGGGAATGATATTAAATTTAGTTTTTTTAAAAACAAAAATATATATTTAGATATTTATAAATATATCTCATTCTTTGTATTTATTTACTGAATTTGCTTCAAATAGATATGCATATACGTATGTATCTCCGAGCAATATTTGACAAGCAAAGAGAAAATTCCATGCCATATTGCTTGTTTTAGCGGCAAATATAATTGCACGTGTATGTGTGTTTGATTTTTTTCTTTTTTTTTACTCTTTTTGTAACAAAAATAAAAACTTGAATTTAGCCATAAATAAACATACATATAGATTTTATAGCGTCACATCCGAACCTGTCAAGTAATTATCTCTTTCATAATATTTATTTTGTTGTTGATTTTGCCAGTGATGTGTGGAATTGGTCGATAATTTCATTTGCTTTGTGCTGTACTGTAAGCAAATTAGAAAATTATAGTAAAAAAAAATTGTCTAAACATTTCTAAAGGAAGAAGGCTTCTTTTCCTACTGCCGGTTACGCGATCATAGCCATTCGTTCCTTATCTTCGCTGTTTGCCGCCAGTTGGAAACACCAAATGAAACTCTCCGCTCTTGCACTCCATCTAATCCTTCCAACGGAGTGAATGTCTTCCGCTTCCTCTGTTTCCACCGGAGGATGGATCGAATATTTTAAAAGCTAGAAGGCTTACAGGCTGTCTCCTCATTCGCTGAACTTTACAGCTCATCGTTCCATGAACTGCGGTATTCGATGTTGTCAATGCGAAATCGTTCGTAAGACTTTTCTCACGAAGACTCCCAAGGCCGCCTTATCGAAAGTCGACATCGTCTACGCTTCTATACCATGGTTGATGGTTGATTTACCAGGTCTAAATCCACACTTATAAGATCCAATAAGGTTTTTGACGGTGGGCTTTAGTCTTTCAGACAATACGGTGGATTGGGCAGATCACACAGCAATTTGACCAATTTTTGCAAGAAACTAATGCATGCATTTTGACAGTCCTTCGCTACCATACCTAAGTAGTACAGCCAAGAAGCGATCGGTTCCCGCCACTTTGTTGTTCTTCAGGCAAGCAATCGCTGTTCGTGCTTAGTCAAAGTTGGTTATGTTCTATTAACCATCCTTACCCATTGGGAATTCGGATTTCCTCTATCAGCTCACTAAACTCTAAGCAATAGCTGAGCTGTTCGCATTCCGTACTGCCATTCGGAAGACCAGGGTTCGAGTCTTGGTACGACCAACGTCTAAAATTTTAGAAAATTATATTTTCGATCGCCCTCGGCAGGGAATGCCAAGCCCTGCTAGTATATACATACATATCTGACAAGAAATAAAAAACTCCTCATAAAAATCCATCCATCGTAAATATAAAATGTAGGTTTCTTAATTTGTTGGAAAAACATCAAGAAGCATACAACAAATTGAAAGAGTACCTCGGCCGAAAATCGTTTCAGTGGCTACAAAGCGCCAAATTACATATTATATTATATTATCAGGTGTACAACTTTGCTTCCGCCGTTTTTTTTTTTTTTCAAAATTAAAAGCTTTATTGCGAAAAAGTGCTTACAGATATATTATTCAAAGTATTGTCCTTTGCTAGCGACAACTTTCTCCCATCTTTCCGGCAATTTTCGGATACCGGCTCGAAAAAAGGAGTCCTCTTTTGACGCTATCCATGAAGCAATCCATTTTTCCAATTCTTCGAAGGATTGAAAATGTTGATCTGCTAGGCCGTGTGCCATCGAACGGAATAGGTGGAAGTCAGAAGTAGCGACATCTGGGGAATACGGCGGTTGGGGCAAGACTTCCCATTTCAGCGTTTCCAGGTACTTTTTGACCACTTTTGCGACGTGAGGCCGAGCATTGTCGTGTTGGAGGATGACTTTGTCATGTCGCTCTTGATATTGTGGCCGCTTTTCTTTTAGCGCGCGACTAAGGCGCATCAGTTGCATTCGGCAGCGATCTCCTGTGATGGTTTCACCCGGTTTTAAGAGCTCGTAGTAAATCACACCGAGCTGATCCCACCAAATACAAATCATAACTTTGGCGCCGTCAATATTCGGTTTTGCCTTCGACGAAGAAGCATGCCCAGGCTTTCCCCATGATTTTCTGCGTTTAGGATTATCGTATCGAACCCACTTTTCATCACCGGTTACGATTCGATGTAAAAACCCCTTACAATTTTGTCTTTGAAGCAGTTGCTCACATAAACATAGACGGCGCTCGATGTCCCTCGGTTTCAACTCGTACGGCACCCAGTTTCCTTCTTTCTGAATCATGCCCAGGGCCTTGAGACGTTTTGAAATGGCTTGCTGACTCACTCCCAACTATTCGGCAAGCTATTCTTGGGTTTGGCACGAATCTTCATCAAGCAAAGCTTCTAGTTGTTCATCTTTGAAGGTTTTTTCTCTTCCACCACCATGTTTGTCTTCGACATCGAAATCAGCATTTTTAAAACGTTGAAACCACTCCCGACACGTTCTTTCACTCAGAGCAGCATCACCATAAGTTTCTGAGAGCATTCGATGCGCTTCAGCTGCATTTTTTTCGAATTGTAACAGAAAAGTAAAATTTCCCGCAAATGGTGAGAATTGGGCACATAAACGGACATTTTCGAGCGTGAATAATACAAAAACAAGAACAACTGTCACTGAAACGGCGATGACAATTCGTTAGGCACTGTCCACACTCACTTTAAAGGCATTATCATCTATGTATTTCAAACAGCCTCAGCCGGTACAGCCACCTATCGGAAAACGGCGGAAGCAAAGTTGTACACCTGATATAAACTCTGGATATCAGTCATCAGATTACTATTTTTTTTAGCTCATAGAAGGTAAATTTGGACACATCGCCTTTCGCGTTCCCACAAATCGTACATCAAATTTGAGCTGTAGTATATGTCACAAGGACCTACTCGTGTCCGCCTTTGTCCCATCCATTTCTTCTCTTGGACGGCAGCGTTGTGAGCTTTAGTTTAATTGAGAACCGGAGCTGGCCATGCTTGGTCACAAGTCTAGTGCACAACTTCGACTATAGGTCGGAGTAGCTCCACTGAAGCTCCCTCTCTTTTAATGCTCCATAAATTTTGATTACCGCACCTCGCACAAGGGTTGCTCACGTATCCGCAACTACACCACTTCCATACTAATTTAATATTAAAAAAAATATATAAGCGATGTTTCGTGAACGAAATTTCAAATTTCCATGCGAAGGGGAACTAAAAAAACCCAACTGGGGTATCTTTGTGTTGTAAAAAAATTTATTTGAAAATTATTAAATAACAAATTAAGCATATTGGGCTTCATTAACTCGAATAAAAAAATTATTACCATATCATATGTACATAACATAAATATTATAAATAATTCTTTTTATTTCTTTATTTATTATTTTTTATTTTATTTATATTCAAGTAATTATTATTTTAAGTATTTTTATGTTTTATGCAGTTTGTTCTTTCTTTTTTAATAATAAAAATTGTACGCTTACTTTTATTTTGGTTTAATCTATATATTGTACCTATGTATGTAAATATATGTATATATTATATAAATATATAATTTAATATAAGAATGGCTTATTTTTTAGCAAAAAAAGAAGTCTAAAGTAGAGTTCTTGAAGTTTAATTATATTTATTTTGGTGCTCTTTGAAGTCCTTTTCTTTTCTCTATCTCTCTCTCTCACTCAGTGTGCATGTAGATGTGCTGAGTTTCCTAGCTTTTTTTTTTTTGTTTTAATAATTTTGTATTAATAATATTTTAACATTTTTTCACGAAAATAGTATTCTTCACATCTTATCAATCACACCCTAATTCTCTTCACAGATGTCACTCTCCACCAATCGGCCACTCTACGAAGAGGAATGGTTTCATGGCGTATTGCCACGTGAGGAAGTCGTACGTTTACTAAATAACGATGGTGATTTTCTGGTACGCGAAACGATACGCAATGAAGAGAGTCAAATTGTGCTGAGTGTTTGTTGGAATGGACACAAGCACTTCATTGTACAGACAACCGTTGATGGGCATTTCCGTTTCGAAGGACCACCATTCCCTAGCATTCAGGAACTGATTATGCATCAATATCAATCGGAGTTACCGGTCACAGTGAAATCGGGTGCCATCTTGCGACGTGCCATTTGCCGTGAACGTTGGGAGTTGAGTAATGATGATGTGGTGTTGTTGGAGAAAATCGGCAGAGTGAGTGTGTTAAAAAATATATATATTTTTTTATTGAATTTTTCATTATTTTTTTTTTACCACAAATTTTACAGGGCAACTTTGGCGATGTCTATAAGGCAAAGTTAAAGTCCACAAAGCAAGATGTCGCTGTGAAAACCTGTCGCATGACTCTGCCGGATGAGCAGAAACGTAAATTCCTACAAGAGGGACGCATTCTGAAGCAATACGATCATCCAAATATTGTCAAATTGATTGGTATTTGTGTGCAGAAGCAACCGATTATGATTGTCATGGAACTCGTGCCAGGTGAGTGTGTGGAAGTTGGTTTAGGTTCACGTTGTTACGAAACTTTTCACTCAAAAGCTGACTCGACAAAATTGTATCTCTTAATACGATTTGTCGAATATGGGGGCCTTCTGGTCCCAACGTTGGTGGGAATAATCTGGACGTTTATGGTGACCATGCTTTAGCCGAACGAACGTGCCAAAAGTGGTTTGCACCGTTTAAAAGTGACAATTTCGACTTAGACGACGGAGAACGATCCGAACAGCCAAAAAAAATGTCAAGACGAAGAATTGGAGACATTGCTCGACGCAGATGCATTCCAGATGCAAGAAGAACTTGCAAAAGTATTAGCAGTTGATCAAGCAACCGTTTCCAGACGATTAAAATCATTAGGATTCATCCAGAAGCTTGGAAATTGGGTGCCACCAAAAGAAGTCATTTTTGCATCGGATTGTCACTGGCGATGAAAAATGGATTCATTATGATAACCCAAAGCGCAAGAGATCGTATGTGAAGCCCGGCCAACCATCGACATCCACGGCAAAGCCGAATATCCATGGTGCCAAGGTTATGCTATGTATTGGATGGGACCACAAGGGTGTGCTCTATTATGAGCTATTGATATCGGGTCAGACGATCAATGGGGACCTCTACCGAAAACAATTGATTTGTTTTAAAATGGCCATCGCGGAAAAACGGCCAGAATATGCGTCCAGACACGAATCAATAATTTTTCATCATGACAACGCTCGGCCACATGTTGCAAGGCCAGTTAAAAACTATTTGGAAAACTGTGGGTGGGAAGTTCTACCTCACCCGCCTTATAGCCCAGACATAACACCTTCCGATTACCACTTGTTCAGATCAATGCAGAATGCCCTCACCGGAGAACACTTCACTTCAGAACAGGGTATCAGAAATTGGCTCGATTCTTTCCTGACCTCCTAGCCGGAGAAGTTCTTTTGAGATGGGATCCACAAACTGCCAAAAAGATGGGCAAACATCGTAGCTTCCGATGGGCAATACTTTGAACATTAAATGTATAACGATTATTTTCACAATAAAGTCTTAATTTTCGTAAGAAAAAACCGCACGTATTAATGCCAATATATTCAAGGCTTTATTTAACACATGTATTTCGAATCATCCGATTTATGTCAAATATCCACCGTATGGCTTGGCAAAAAACTGAGATAGTTGATTTTCACCAGCTTCTCTTGAGGTCAATTCAATCATTCGTCATAGGCAAGCACAGTTGGTAATCACTGGAAGCGAGATCCAGATAATAAGGTGGATGCATAAGAACCTCTCAACCAAGCTCTCGGAAGTCACAATCGGTATGTGTGGTCTGGCGTTGTTTTGATGAAACTCAGTTCCTCCCCAGTTGCCGAATGCTGAGCACTTGCTGGGCAATTGCTTCGTTCAAACGGTTCAGATTCGAATTAAGAGTTTGGCCGTAGGAGAGCAGCTCATATTAATGGATGATTCCTTGCCAATCGGACCAACCTACACAAATCACTAAAGCCATCTATTGCAAAAAATTCTATAAAAATATATGTAAGGCTTTGTCCTGAATAAGTGACGGATCAACCCACAGCTTAAATCACAGATCGTAGAAAACTGAAACTTTGAAGAGGAGTGTTCTATGTATGATGTAGGCCTCCGATAAGAATGGATTTCCGGAAAGTGGACTTAGGGCTGAGCTATTCGCATAAAATTTAGTTAATCTTTAAAATTTGGCTTAACCGTAATACAGTTAGCTCTTTGCATAGGCTAATATGTGGAAGACATTCATTTCATTCAAAATAAACAACTTAAAAATCCATCAAAAATTTTATAAAAACCAGCTGAAAGTTATAGGCGGACGAAGTCCCGGGCAATCTTTAATATTTTAAATATAGATAAAATGCTTTAATGAATTTTTATTATTTGAATACATTTTTAATTTTTTTTTGTTTTTTTTTAATAATTATTTTCAGGCGGTTCTTTGCTGAATTATTTGCGTAAGAATTCAAATTCATTGACAACACGCCAACAGATGGGCATGTGCCGAGATGCAGCGGCTGGTAAGTTGGACTATCGAAGTCATTAACAAGCACTTCATGGATACATTTTAAAGCGATTAATCAATTAATTTTATTTCAAAATAAGCAAATTTATTTAATGATATTTTGACTAAATACAAATTTCCTTACGGGGTTATATGGGGGCTTCAGAAAATCTAATTTTTCATTGTCTTATTATTCTCTACAACATACACCGAACTTTATATTTAAATCATACAACATACAGCGCCATCTATTGAAAATTTGCAACATTAAAAAGATACATTCATCCTCTTTCAAACGCACCTGACTTCATGTAAGTCGGATGACAGATGTAAAAGTGACAGCCATTTCAATAAAACCAAAAGTGTGCTAATGGTTTCAAAAATAAAATGAAACTAAGAGCAAATATAAAATTTTGTGTCAAACTTGAAAAAAAATTGAAATTGTAGTTTAAAAAATTAAAAAAAATTGAAAAAAATGAAGCAGCCGTAACCGAGGTACTGAAGAACATTTCTATAAATGACATAAAAAAACTATGCATGCGCTGGTTGATCGTTCCAAACGTTGTGTTGAGTCAAATGGAACCTATTTTGAATAAATAATAACATTCAAAGATAACATAATGTGTATTTTACTATTTTATATCCAAAAAGTTCGGTTATTTTTGGGACACACCGTGTAAATTATTCGAAACATTCAAGATTATCTGAATAAAAGTTTCGGAGATACAGCATTGGGAAGTTGCGTGCCCGAACGCACGTAGGCCCAGCGCTTTCAACTTTAAATGCGTTTTTCTCGAAACAGTATTTTCAAAAGTTCTCGAAAACTATCGAACCGGTCTTGACAAATCACGACCGATTTTTTTCAATCACAAATATTTAAAAACAAATTTTTATATAGCAAATTTGACCAAAATTTGCATATTTTGTAAAAAAGAAAAATCTGCAAAAATGGTAATTTCACTTTTTTACTTTCCTTAGTTCAAAACATGATTTTATTTCACTTCCGCTGCTCCTGCTCTGAGTTCTACCGCACCTTTCATCCGAGGATTTACCGAAAATGACGTCACAATGGTGGCGTTATGAATATTTTCCTTTGCAATTTTTAGAAATTATATATCTTTAAGCTGGTAAAAAGTTTAAATGAAATATGTTAATTTCTGTAAAAAAAAGTTTTTGAAAATAGATCATTTTCCATGCAATGAACGCATGTAACCCCGTAAGATCAATAAATATTTTTAACTCATGAATCAACGTAGTGGTTGACGATTTTTTATGAGGAGCTTTATTTCATGTCAGAAATACACTCGGAGGGGTGGACATTCCCTGCCGAGGGGCGACCGCAATTAGAAAATTTAGCTTAATTTTTTTTTTATTTAAATATCAATACCAGCTTGAGATTAATCGATTAATATTTAATCATTCCCAATTTTTTTCTTCCTCTTCTTTTTTGATTATTTTACTATTAATTATATATACTCGTATATATGTTTATGTATATATATTTTTTTTTAAATCAAGGCATGCGCTATTTGGAGTCGAAAAACTGTATACATCGTGATCTCGCTGCACGCAATTGTTTGGTTGATTTTGAAAATTCTGTAAAAATCTCCGATTTTGGAATGTCACGTGAAGAGGAGGAGTATATTGGTAAGCAGCTTTCGTGAATTATAATTTTTTTTTTGTAATTAAAAATAATTTTATTTAATTTTAAATTTAAATAATTATTTTCATTTAGTTTCCGATGGCATGAAACAGATACCCGTCAAGTGGACAGCGCCGGAGGCATTAAATTTTGGCAAATATACCTCATTATGTGATGTTTGGTCTTACGGCATTTTAATGTGGGAAATTTTCTCCAAAGGCGACACACCCTATTCGGGTATGAGTAATTCGCGAGCACGTGAGAGAATCGATGCAGGTGAGTGGTATAACGGTTAAAAATGGATGTGATGTAAAATATACGGTACGAAAATGTATGGAACTGTCCCAATTACTTATAAAAAAAAAGAGTTGAGAAAGGCTTTTTAACCATGCCACTTTTCAGAAGGTTTATCTTTTCTTTATTGCAAGGTATAAAAAACTAAAGATTTTTTGCAAATGCTTTCTTTATAAAGTCATTAATATTATATATTTTTCCTTCATATCAATATATTACGACACTTTTTGACAACATCCCACTGTATTATGGTTTGTAATTCGAAATCTTATGTTAGTTCAAAGGCAGTACTCTCAGTCCTTTTGCCGAGCAAAAATTTATTATATTTACTAAGTTTTAATTGAAATCACTCGCTCAGAGGTATGAAAGACTCCTTAGATTTTCTTGGTGTTCCACAAGTCATATTTTTTAAATAAGGCTGGAATGTAATTACACAAACGGTTCGGAGAGTTTATCATTGACTTCAACAGAACTCTTCTCGATATAGAAATACTTTTTATACTTTGTAGTGAAAGTGAACAAAATATCTGCCCGTGTGAGCTTGATGTTGTTGTTGTTTTTGGTGGTGTTGTTGTTGTTATTGTTGTGGTTGTTGTTGAGATTGTTGTTGTTGTTGCTGTTGTGGTTGTTGTTGTTCTTTTGTTGTTGTAGAACAACTCCACTAAAGAGCTGGCAAAGTTAGTCTAACCATCTTACGGAAATTCTAGGAAACGCGCTGTTTTGACGATTTTGGGAGAGGTGTATTAGATGAGTTGCATGTCGCCTATACGTTAAGCATGTTAAAGTCAAGTTTGGATGAAAGTAACAGTTCAGTCTATTACAGTATCCAGACCTTAGTTATGTCAGTATTACTTGGTTCTTGTGAAGCAGCTACAGCTCTTCGTCTGCTATGGGTTGTGATTGGATTCTGAGCGCACCATTCATTTGAAAAAAGTTTATAAGTTGACGAACTCAGTGTGAATGGCGTTTAGAGCTTGGCAGTTCTTTTCTGTCACGCTCCTCACGAAAATTGGTTCTACGTACCGGAGTTGTCCTGGGCGACTTAACCTTATTTAGGTAAATTTAGTCTCTTGTGCGTCTCACTGTTGACAGTCCTAACATTAAAGTTTTTTATTTCGAAATGAGAAGAGTCTTGTTTACGATTGAGCAGAGTTTTGAAAAGTAAAGACCTCTCTTTATAAAGAAAGATCGAGCTCTTTTAGTGGTTAATAACATCAGTAAAGCTATAAGTTTTAGCTGAAGTCGAGCACTTATTTCTCCTCTTGTTTACATTACAGTAGTTGAGATTTTTCTTTGCGCTTTGTAATCGCTGAAGCGCCGGGCTCCTGCTCCAATTTGTGGTTTTGTGTTTTTTCAATAAATTGAAAGACCTACAGTTTATACTAAGTCGCCTCCGAACGGCTGATGGTTTTTTATGAGGAGCCTGTATATCGGAGAAAATATAGGTACACTTCACCGACCATTTTACGGACTCCAACAGTTACGCTTGAGAAACAACAATGTTCCGACAGTCGAAAGAATTTGAAGATACCAAGATCCGCTAGAGTCTACTCGACCAGACAAGTACTCCGTAGAGAAGAACAGTCCTATACATCGCAGTATATAGCCAATGCTTCACCTTAAGTGACTTGCTCCATTTCTGTACAAAGTCCCAAGAGAACACTCACATAATTGCATATCATAATCCTAAACTCAATGTCATTATGCCTCTCTCATATAAACCTGTGTCCTTATAGGCAAAAAATTGGGAAAATCGAATTCTTCACCAGCCCAACCATTAGCCATAGACAGAAATTGATGGTAATCACTAAGAGCGAGGTCCAGACTATAAGGTGGATACATAAGAACCTAGCAACCAAGCTCTCTGAGCTTCTGACGAATCCCTATCGATGTGTTCCCCACCTGTTGACCAAAGCTAGACGCTTCTGGGCGATTGCTTCTTTCAGACGGTTCTATTGCTGATAGAACAGATCCAATTTAAGAGTTTGACCGTAGGAGAGCAGCTTACGGTAGATGATACCTTGCCAATCCGAATGAACACGCAACAAAACCTTTTAATTAATTTATGTTTAATAAATTTTTTTTTAATTAATTTTCTTGTAATATTCAATCTCTCTCTCTCTCTCTCTATTTTTCCCGCTCTTCCAGGTTATCGCATGCCCACACCGGAGAGTACACCACCCGAAATGTATCGGCTCATGTTAAAATGTTGGTCAGCTGAAGCGGATGCGCGACCGCATTTCGATGAAATCTACAATGTTGTCGATGCGCTGATAATACGTTTAGATAATAGTCATTAAATGCAATAAAATTAATGATAATAAATATGTGTGTGTATGTGTAAAGCAAGTAAACTAAAAAAAAAAAAACAAATCATAAGATATTTTCATACGACATATGTTTACAAACATACAAACATACATACATTAAGGCATATACATATTATATAATAAGACGTTGTAAATTGTGCTAAAATACATATATACATAATATTAAGGTGATATACATATATTTATTTATACATACACATACACATGCAATATAAATTTGTATTATGTATAAAAAATTAAAAATAAAAAAAATATGAAAGAAAAAAAGATTAAAATAAAAATCAAATAAAGAAAATATATGAAAATTAACAAAAAAAAACTGGAAAATAAAAATTTATATTTTCTAACGCATATATGTATATACATAAATACATGCATACATACATTGTATTTTAAGCCATTGCAAACTATTCATATTTTATATACTATTGTACATCTATATGTCTATACGTACGTACATACTTACTTACTTACATTGGCATCTACTAAGTCGCAGCCGCTTTAGATTAATATGTATTCTACACTGTACTGCATGCATACACGTACGTACATGCATACAATAAAACCGCTAAGTGACTTTATAATTTTATTACTTGCATTTGTGTAAATATTAAATTTGTATCAATAAAATTGCAAAGTATACTCAAAGCCATATGCATGTTTATGCGTGTGTGTGTGTGTGTGTGTGTGTATGCAAATGTGCCGCGAAATTTTAATGTAATTTTGTATAATGAATTTTTAATTCTAGTTATTATTTTTTTTGTTGTGATTTTTTTTGAAAATTTATTGCGGCGAGATAATTAATTTGCAATGATATACTGTACCCTCGATGTGCCAAAAAAAAAAAAACAAAAAAAAAGCAAAAAAGTTAATTAATGTAAACCAAATTGTAAATGTCGATTTGCAAAATGTTTCTGTTTGCTTGTTGTTATTATTATTATTTTTTTTTTTTAATTTTTTTTCATAATTTTTAATTTTTTTTTTAACGTTTATTAATGTAGATCTTTAAGTTTATTAGCGCGCATGCTTATTGGGCGTGTAAATGTTAAGGCTTTTTTTTGTTGCTTGTAAGTGAAACGGTTTTCTAGGGTTGCATATTTGTTATTTTACGAATTTTTTTCGAAATTTTTATGCATATACAAATTTTCAAATATTATTTTTTTTGTTTTGTTTTTTTTTTTGTTACAAATAAATTAAGCGCATATCTAGCGTTCAATAAAGTAATATAATATTTTATTTAAATTTTTATTATAATACATAATAATTTGTTTTTAAGTGCAAACATAGTAATTACTTTGTTTTTTTTTTTTAAATCGTAAGTTTTATTCCTTACATTTGTCAATTTATGGTTAGGTCACTAGCGGCGTGACGTCATTTCAATGCCGTTGCTCATGCAAACGTAAAATGCGTACTTTGTTGTTTTTTTGAATAATATTATTATTTTTTAACTAATTTTTATATTGATGAGTGCATAAGTTCGTGCCCGATTTTATTAATCAATTATGTATTCGCCATCATGTTCGGCAATCCACTCCCAACGTTCAACCAATTTACGGATGCCTGATTCCTAGAAATCGCGCGGTTTCTCGTTGAAAAAGGTGTCAAGGTGGTTTTTGACGTCTTCCACATTTTTAAATTTATTTCCATTCAAATTGTTCTGCAGCGATCGAAACAAATGATAATCAGAAGGTGCAATATCGGGTGAATATGGGGGATGCGGCATGATTTCCCAATTCATCTCCTTCAGTTTGGCCAGGGTCGGTTTTGCAACATGTGGCCTGGCGTTGTCATGATGGAAAAGAACTCCTTTGCGATTGGCCAAAATCGGACGTTTTTCATCAATTGCTTTCTTCAATTCGACCAATTGCTGACAATACTTGTTGGCAGTGATCGTTTCTCCAGCTGGCAAGAGCTCAAAATAGATCACGCCTCGGATATCCCACCAAATGCACAGCAGTACCTTCATCGGATGCAATCCACCTTTCGACATCGGTTCCGCCCCTTCGTGTGCCTGTTTCCATGTTCTTTTGCGTTGAACATTGTTGTACAGGACTCATTTTTCATCACCAGTCACGAGCCGATCCAAAAAAGGTTCGTTTTTGATACGTCGAAGCAAAGAAATTGCTGTTGACATACGGTCCACTTTGTTCTTTTCACTCAACTGATGTGGCACCCATGTATCGAGCTTCAAAGTGTACCCAACCTTTTTTAAACGACGAAACGCAGTTGATTTGTTGACGTTCAATTCACTGGCAACCTCTTCCGTCGAAATACGTGAGTTAGTCGCAACTAAAGTCCTTAGAACATCGTCATCAAGCTCAGAAGGCCGTCCACTGCGAGGTTGATCTTCGAGGTTAAAATCTCCAGAACGAAATTTCGCGAACCATTTCTTTACTGAGCGGAGTGCTGGAGCACGGTCCAAATAAACTTCGCGAATATCTTTAGTTGCAGCGCCCACTGTTTTTCCTTTGCGGAATGCGTATAACATAATATGACGCATATGATCTTTTTCGTTGTTCATCTTCCATGCGTCTTTTCACTAAGCAACTCAAATCAAAATGAAGTTATTTTATGCTTGATTTACAGTTCGGACTGTCACCTTTCCAACAATATATAATATGTATATATTTCTTTCACGAGCGCCACTCTCGAACGATTCGTACGGCATCCAGCGGAATCGGGCACGAACTTATGCACTCATACAATAAAATCATTAAAATCGAATCACACGAATTTACTCAATCATTCACTTTTTAAAATTCGGATTTTATCTGCTGTTTTTTTCTATGCACATAAAACCATTCATATTTGTAACATTTAACATTTCTATGTATGTAATAGTTTAAGCTCATGCACTCGTACATATAAAAATATTTTCTTTGGCTGCAAACGAAATTTTCATCCTTTTGAAAACGTCGTTATTTTTAATGTATAATAATTCTTATGGCAAACAAATATATTGTATTGTAATTAGTTTAAATATAAGTTTACTTTTTAAACATTAAAAATATGCATATGTGTGTGTACCGTAATCTATAAATAAACGAAATTAATTCAATAAATATTTTTATAAATATTTTTAATTTACTCAACACTCTGGAATGGCTTCACTTAGTGTCGCCGAACACTTAAGGAAGGAGATGACTGATTCGGCTATAATCGCGTAGGCGCTACCTACACATATGGTAATCAAGAAGAAGAGTTAATCACCCAAGAGAGCAATTTAAAGATACACTTAAAAATAGTCTCTCCATAAGATCGATTAATAATAATTTTAGTTTTTTTTATTTATTAGTCAATTTCTATTTAGTCCATTTAAACGTAGTCCTTCTCCTCGACTTGCACATTTGCTTTTTCAGCAACTTGATATAAGGGAACTGTGGGTCGGCATCTCAAATTCCCTACCAATTGGTTTTCGACAGTGCCAGAACCGATACGGTGGGGAATTGCGAACGGTAGTAGAGATCACCATAACACGTGCGGGGTGGGATATATATCTACCTATAGCTGAAAAGGGAGTAAGACGCATTTGTAGACGAAAGAAGAGAGAGAGAGATGCCGAAATATGTGAGTAAGAAGAGCTTGAGAAGCTGGCCGTCAAGGGTAACAGGCGAATTTAAGGTCGAAACATCCTCATGCAGGAATCAAGCAGAGGTAATCTAGTGATCAATGTCCAGTGCATTGTTGCCAACGAGATGCCAACTTCATTAAACCCCTCTCGTAGAAGGCTGCGTCCCTATTGGCAAAAAACTCGGAGGGCCATTTCTTGAGGCCAACATCTCACCATTAAGCGCGTTCGCCATGGACAAGAAAAGATGGTAATCACTTGGTGCCAGGTCCGGACGATAAGGGGCGTACATTAGGACCTCCCATCCGAGCTCCTGGAGCTTCTGGCGCGTCACCAAAGACATGTGTGGCCTGGCGTTGTTCTGATGGAACACAATTCGGCCTCTGTTGATGAAAAATGGCCTCTTCTGGATGAGTGCTGCCTTCAAGCGGTCCAGTTGTTGGCAGTAGAGGGCCGAATTGAGCGATGGGCAATTCCTTGTCAATCCTATCAAACTGGCCGTCAATTCTGGCTTGGCCACCATTTCCGCCGGCTCACCGCGTTTCGACCACGACCGATTTCGCTTAAGGTTGTCGTAGTGATCCACTTTTCATCGCCAGTTACCAAACGCTTCGGAAATTCGGTCCATCATGTTTTTTGCGTTAGTTCGTGTGGCACCCAAGCATCGAGCTTTTTTTTGAATCCAGGGTTAAGCAAATGGTTTCAAACGGTTTTCTGGCTTATCTTTAGTTCCTCAGCAATTAAATAAGTGCTCCCTTGACGGTCTGTTTCCACTATTTCCATGATTTTATCGCAATTTTCGACGACAGGTCTCCCGACGCGTGGTGCATCTTTGACATCGAAACTACCGGAACGGAACCTAGCAAACCACTTTTGTGCTACACGTTCGTTTACAGTATCGGGCTCATAAACTAAATTAATTTTTTTCAGCCGCTTTGGCTGCTTTTTCGCCTTGACCGAATAAAAATTTTAAAATATAGCGAATTTTCTCTTTGCTGGTGTCCATCTTTGACGAGCGCTGACAACGTACTGAGTCAATCAATCGAAAAACTGTCAAAAACAAACTTGAGCGCGGATAAACACGTTTTCAGTGCCGTGTAGTATGACATGATGTGACTCGTAACACTATTACTATGGACAATAACGCCATCTCTTAGATAAAAACCGAACGAACTTTTTACTTGACCTAATATATTACGCGGTAGTCTCGAGACAGCTCGAGCTCTTCGTCTGCAATAGGTGATGTTTGGATTCCGAGAGCGTCATTCACTTGAAGAGAGTTTAAGAAAGTTCGTTAAAGGGCGTTTAAAGCTGGTCGGTAAGCTGATTCTGATGATGTTTGGCGCCATTCGGATATACTAAGTGAAGTTTGGTCTCTCTCCAAAGGATCATTCTAACGAAGTAGAGATTGCCTCTTCTTCTGCATCAAAAACTTTCAAAGCTTGAATAATTTCATTCATTCGGAAGACTTGACCTAGTCAGCATAGACATTGGCGGCTCTTAATTCGCTGAACAATGTTGATGTTGCCGTATAACACTCGTACAGCTCATCGTATTCGCCGTTGCCTATGCGCAAAGGACCATAAATCGTTCGCAAAACTTTTCTCTCGAAGACACTTAAGGCCGACTTATCGGTTGTCGATATCGTCCATGTCTCCGCGGGGTACTTGTAGAGTTTGTCGAGATAGAATTTTACTTCTCAATTGCCTACTAAGTCCATAGCAACATCTGTTGGCGAGGATGATTCCGAGTTGGATTTCAATTAACATCAAAGCTCTGAAGATATTCATCAAATAAATGTCTCTTTATATGTATGTATGTATGTATATATTTAGTTTATTTTAATTTAAAAATTTTATATTTAATAAATATCAACTCATTTTATGACAACAAATTAAAAAAAGTTATAACAAAAAATTGACGATTTTCGAGCACAAAAACATTCCAAAGCTTAAATATTAAATTGCAACCAGTTGGCCGGGTTTGTCACCGTTATCTGCTCGACATCCTCGACGGAAACACCTCGGGCAAACATGCGTGGCAAAATATTCATATGAACATGATGGTAACCATGGCCGCCGTAGGAGGTCTGCAAGAAATTACATTTTTTATACATTCAACAATTTTCCCAAATGCCATGGCACTTACCAGACGATGTTTCGTATGTATGTCATGAGACAATAAAATCCTATTCACCAAACCCTCCTCTAATAATTTCAAAACATTCGCAATACGCTGACCATCCGAAGGCATATCAACAACGGGATTCAATTGATAGAACGAACACTCTGTGCCGAAGAGATCATATTGTATGTAGCTGCCCAATTTGGCGAACTCCAGCACTTGATCGATATCCAAGAGAGTGCCTAAGGGCAATTAAAGAAAAGTATGAATTCAAAATTCCCGCAGGGCATTCGTTTCAAACTCACGATCCACATGCGACATAATGGCTTTATCGGCGCGACCGCCAGCCTCCAAATAGAGACGCATTATTTCGAATGGCGCCTCGGCATCACGACCGGGATGGAGGGTAACACCACAACCGAGCACTTCTTGTATTTCGCCAGTGGCGCGTATGGCATGTTTTTCAAAGTCTTTTCAAAGCAAGAAGTTCATGATTATTTAAAAAAAAATTCAAAATAAACTCAAACTACTCACCATGCAATGGATAAACGCTGCCCACTTCACCAATATAGCCACACTTGACCATGCCCACACCCTCCACCTCAACACCAGTGATAATTTCGCGCGAATACAAGTCCGTCATTTGCTCAACCGTCATATTCAGATGATCTTTCTCCTGCAAATTATGCACATAATGCCCGGTGCCGGCAATGATATGCACACCCGTGCTCTTCGCCACATCTACCATATGTTCCAAGTTACGTTTCAGTCCATGCGAGCTATTCTCCACAATTGAACCACCGCCGAATTTCTTATACAATTGAACATCTTTCTTAACCGCATCGCGTGCCTCACCATCGTGGAAGTGTATATTTTCGTGCGATGAATAGGGATACTGACGTACGAAGCCCACAGTTTCGAGACTGATCTTTTGTTTCATATAGGTTTTGAACTCCTCTGGTGGTTCACAATAGAAACCCTCGAAATCCAGCCCAAGATGTTCATGTGTGAGCGTACGACCCAATAGATTGGGATCGATGGCACCGAGAACTGAAAGTGTGGTATAAAATAAATGGTTACGAAAGTAAAAACAAATGCAGCAAGTATACAGGTTTATCAAGTCTGAGAAGCTAGATTGGGAGATACCATTTAGGTTTCTTGAGAGTATGACAACTCTCAAAAAATGTATAAGAATTTTAATTTCTTACTTCCGAACACTTTTTCCTAAAAGAAAACTTCTCTATTATGATGAAATCCTCACTGTTAGTTAGGGCATCAAGCAGGCTTCATTCATTGCACTTTCCCAAAAGAATACATCTGCTACTTTCACTTAGTGAAGGCACTTCAGTCCTTGTTACTACCAAATAATGAGGAGAGCCGAGAATTATCTGGGTTTATTAATTATTATGGGTAAGATTTCGAGATGATGAGTTCAAAAGAAAGTAGACGGTTTCATAGGTATCATCCATCTGCTGATGATCCTCAATTTCGGCGTCAGACCATGGAATTCCCGAAGCTCATGTTTAGGTATCACGAAGCTCATGTTCAGATATCTTACCTCTTCGATTTTCTCACTATTTCACTGTCGGCGTCTCCATGCATGGTATTAGATTCCGGCTGTGCCGAGACGGCTTGGCCAAACCAACATCTAACTAGTTTTACTCTTAATGCAGAGGGTGGAGACATGAAATCTGCTCATTAAGGCCTATCAACGAATCGGTGCTTGCTTTAAACTGTAAGACATCAGGAGCCATACTACAAATTGGGGAAAAAGCCGAACTTGGTCAAGTAGTTGTATAGTACCAATTATTGATTTTAAACTCAGATTTCTACAAATAACCCCGCTTAGGGCAGGCTTTGTCGATCTACGTCGCCGAGGTCATCTAAAGGGAGGTCCAGGAAACGTGCTGTTTCGACGGGATTGGACCAAAGGGAGAGGGGGGTTAGATGAATCGGTTTAAGGGGGCATGTAAAGAGGTGGTTAGTGTCGTGCGGATACTCTCCACATGCAGGGCATACGTTGGGTATGCTGGGGTCGAGTCTGGATAAGTAGGAGTTTAACCTGCTACAATATCCATATCTAAGTTGTGCAAGGATCACGCGGGTCTCTCGAGACAGCTCAGACTCGTTGTCTGCTATGATTGGTGGTTTAACCCCGAGTACGCCATTCACGGGAAGGGAGTCTTTGAAGGTGTTAACTGACTCCTGGTGCTTGTCGGTACGACGTCCTGTCCAGCGATTGTTGCACATGTTGCTGGATGGTGTCCTTCATGTCAAGTACTCCCTTCCTGATATGCCTAGGTGGAGTAATAACCTTGTCTGATATGCGACGGTGATACTAGAGAAACCCAATTATAAGAGTCACAGATTTATCCTTACCTTCAAAGACAGGAGCAACCGGCGAAAACATAAATAATTCCATTTATGTAGGAACTAGCATCAGCAGCAACAACACTGACGCCCCGAAATCAGACGCAAAATCACTCCAGCCAACAGGTGCTACTTTGAACTGAGTACCCAATTGAAAAGTAAACCATATAAACAAAAACCAAACTCTACAAGTCACTCCTCATTACCCTCCTCCTATATGGTGCAGAAGCGGGAACGTTGGCAACATCCGATGAGTTGGTATTAGAAGTGTTTAACAAAAAGGTTTTGTGAAAGATCTAAGATCTTTTATGTACTAGCGATGACGAGTACCATAAAAAAATAGTCCGGATAGTAGATGAACGGTATGAGAAAGAGGAAGATCCTCACTAGGTTCGAAAGATCAACTGGACATATCCGAACTGAGAAAAAAACGACTGGTGCGTTGTTGATTCACCTATGTTCGCATAAACTGAATAAGACTAGATGATTAAATGACTTTATATCTATTTAATGAATTTTAAAATTATAAATCCCAGCTAAACAGCTAATTGGTTTAATCACGTTGAAGAGATTTACTAGTTCTAGTCCTTCACATTTTCTATTTAATCCGAAGGGGCAGCAAAGGCAGAACACTGAGGAGGCAACACAGTCTGTTTTTTGAAGAACTTCGTCTTATAACCTTGTATAATTGCTACGGCGAAAGAGCCGGAGCCAGATAACCAATTAGAAGATGGAACACCTCTAAGGAGAAAGAAACGTAATTTAGTTTTCATAACATTTCAAGTGCCGATAACTTTGGTCCGAGCTGACCAGTGAATAGTGGTAATCAGTGGTGTTTTCTTTTCAGATAACAACAAGACGGCGCGATATGCCATACAGTCATGCATGTAGCGTGGCCTCCAAGGCCATATGATTTTGGACAATTTTTTGGTGGGTTACGTAAAGTCGCTTGTCTAAGCAGATAAGCACGAGACGATTGACGCTTTGAAAGAGAATAGTGGAAGCGTTGTTGCTGGCAAACGGCGCCAATTGGTGCAAAAAGGGGTCAAATATTGAGCCTCTCGTCTGGTCTAGTCAACGGGGGTTACTTGGCAGAAATCATTTTGACAAAATAATGTCAATTCCTTAACTTTACAATGAAACTAACATTGTATTACACGCGTTTGATTTCTTCTTGAAAACCACATGTAATGGCATATGAATTTGAAATTAGTTTGGTGTTTGAATCATGCTCACTCTACCACTACAGGTACCACTACAGGTTATAGTGAGCAAGGAAGTCATCCCGGCCCCTTACTCTTCATCAATGTTCATCAATGACCTTTCAAATGTGGTTCTTCTTTCTAAAACGCTCGAGCACGTAGATGTTGTCAAGCTCTATAAATCAGTTCGTTCTATGGAAGATAGAGAACCTAAATAATTTGTCTATATGATGCATATTCTTCATTGGTTTAGGTTTCACAATGGAACCCTAAGCTAGTTTTTAGAAATAAAATAAATTATTGTGGTAATAAGGGAAAGGGCGCCTAAGTTTTCATTAAACGGGCTAAGAAGTTCAAATACCCACTTTGTGTACATTTGTCCGATTTAAATATGCCAAATATGCGCCGTTTTGTTCGTAAACTTGTTGCCAACGATATGCAAACTTCATTATACCCCTCTCGTAGAAGGCTGCGTCCTTATTGGCAAAAAACTCGGAGAGCCAAATTCCACAGGCCTCTCTTGAGGCCAACTTCTCACCATTAAGTGCGTTCGCCATGGACAGGAAAAGATGGTAATCACCTGGTGCCAAGTCCAGACTATAAGGTGGGTGCATTAGAACATCCCATCCGAGCTTCTGGAGCTTCTGGCGCCTCAACAAAGACATGTGTGGCCTGGCGTTGTCCTGATGGAACACAATTCGGCCTCAGTTGATCAAAGATGTCCTCTTCTGGATGAGTGCTGCCTTCAAGCGGTCCAGTTGTTGGTAGTAGAGGGCCGAATTGAGCGTTTGGCCAAAGGGGAGCAGCTCGTAGTAGATGATTCCTTGCCAATCCCAGCAAACACACAGAAAAACCTCCCTGGCCGTCAATTCTGGCTTGGCCACCGTTTCCGCCGGCTCATCGCTTTCGACCACGACCGATTTCGCTTGACGTTGTCGTAAGTGATCCACTTTTCATCGCCAGTCACCAAACGCTTCAGAAATGGGGCGATTTTCAGCAAACATCGAGCTTCTTTTTGAATCCAAGGTTATGCAAATGGTTCCAAACGGTTTTCTAGCTTATGTTTAGTTCCTAAGCAATTAAATAAGTGCTCACGTGACGGTCTGTTTCCACTATTTCCATGATTTTATCGCAATTTTTGACGACAGGCCTCCCGATGCGTGATGCATCTTTGACATCGAAATTACCGGAACGGAACTTAGCAAACTACTTTTGTGCTACACGTTCGTTTACAGTATCGGGTCCATAAACTAAATTAATTTTTTCAGCCGCTTTGGCTGCTTTTTCGCCTTGATCGAAGAAAAATTGTAAAATATAGCGATTTTTCTGTTTGCTGGTGTCCATCTTTGACGAGCGCTGACAACGTACTGAGTCAATCAATCGAAAAACTGTCAAAGACAAACTTTTAGCGCGAATAAACACGTTTTCAGCACCGTATAGTATGACATGATGCGACACGTAACACTAGTACTATGGATCTTATATAATTGGCACTTTGTAACCACTTAAACGATTTTCGGCCGAGCTCCTC
The DNA here is from genome assembly GCA_037013455.1 of Ceratitis rosa. Classification (NCBI taxonomy): domain Eukaryota; kingdom Metazoa; phylum Arthropoda; class Insecta; order Diptera; family Tephritidae; genus Ceratitis; species Ceratitis rosa. Next base: position 13,102,768 of record JAWMAG010000006.1, read on the forward strand.
CTCCAATTTGTGGTTTTGCGTCTTCATGTTTTTCCAACAAATTGGGGACCTATAGTTTTTACTAAGCCGTCTCCGAACGGCTGATGGTTTTTTATGAGGAGCCTTTATTTCATGTCAGAATTACACACGGAGGTGTGGAAATTCCTTGCCGAGGGGCGACCGCAATTAGAAAATTTAACCTTTTATTTTTTTATTTAAATTAATTTTCTATAACTTTTGAATGTTGAAAAATGTGATTTTAAGTAAAACGCGTTTAAAGTTTTCATTGTACTCAGCGCACGCTGAAAGTTCAGCTATTTGAAATATTTTGATTCACTCTAAAACTAATTGCATATCATTTCTAGGACCCAAAGCTACCCGTTTGATCAAAACAAAAATCGCGTTTTCCAAAATCTCAAGGAATTCCTACTCTGTTTTTCATTTCGGATTCAGGACAATTCGTACTTGTCACTGGTTTTCGGTCAGCGGTCTGTTGGATTTTTCGCTTATCCTTCAGGTGCGCCCCCCTGTCGATTAGGCGTGAGGGGGTAACGCTGGGTTCGTCGTTAAAAAAAAAAACTTTGTTTTGTTATAATTACAATTATTTGAATTTAGTTGCTATTTGCTATTCCGGCCTAAATTTTATCCAACAGACGCATCACTGAATTAATCCTTTTTATAAACCATTTAAATTAATATTTTTTTGCTGCTGATGATTTAAAATAAACACCTTGGGAAAAAATATATACTTGTATACTAGATTATATGGTATACCATAAAAGAAAAACATTGTTTTGCGTTATTCTCCTCACCAGTTTGAACAATTGGCATTTTCACTCTTATCCAACAAAAAAATAAAAAAACCAAAATAACAAAAAAACTACAAGCAAAGTAAACTTTAATGCCAACTTAAAATTGATTAAGAACCGATCGCTTTCGCTGCTTCTCTAATACTGTGCATGGACGGCTTCACTAAACTCTCACTGAGATACTAACTCAAAAGTTAAGTGACGCAGTGGCAGCAGACAACAGTCCAACGAATGAAAAATCCAAAACAAACATATCAAAATAGAAAGAAAAAACACTTGAAGATTAAAGCAGAAAAATGCAAATAAAAATTATGAAAAAAGAACAACAATACATTGTATGTACATGCTTACATACATACTGCTTGATGCATATACTAAAAGACTTGACTTTTTATTTGTGTGATATACGACGGGATTAAGAAAAGTTCGGTAAGTTACCAGAAAAAAAAATTCTTTTGTATTTATTCATAATCTTTGTACTTTTTTATATTCTCACATAATCGCCATGGATTTCAATGCGTTTCTTAAACCTATAAATCCACTTCTGAAAACAGTCTTCAAAATCTTGCTTTTTAAGCTTATCAAGTTCAGCAATAACCACATTAATTGCTATTAATGACATTTCCTTTTAAATTTTATTTAATTTTTAGAAATAACCAGAAATCATAATGTGCTATATCCGGGTAGTATGGTGCTGGACGTATCTCTTCGAACCCAGAGAGCGCAATAAAATTACTCGTCAATTCAGCAGTGTGGGACGGCGCGTTGTCATGTTGTAAAAAGTAGCGCCGAAAATCCTCTTTCTTCCTGTTTTCTAACAAATTTTTGAAAACTTTTGGTAAGCACTCTTCGGTGTACCATTTTGCAGTTACCGTCTAACCCTTTTCCAGTGGAATAGCAGCTCCGGTTTTAGATCGTAGGAAGTAAAACTGACATCCTTACTTTTGCTGCTGATTTTGTTGCTTAGATTTTACGGGCGGGTTTGCTCCTGTTGGGCTCCATACCATGGACTGCTGTTTGGTTTCTGGATCGTACTTATAGAACCAAGATTCGTCACCAGTAACGACTTTACTAAAGTTGTTAGACTGACCATTTTCGAATTTGTTTATGAAAAATTGAGCAAAATGCACTCGAACCTCTTTTGAGCCTCATTTAAAATTTCTTCATGTATCCCAGATAATTACTTAATATTCACGATACAGCCATGGCATTCAAGCTCAATTCATTAGCAATCATTTCTTGTATCAATCGTGTGTCTTCGTCAATTTTGGATTTCATCATAGCTGCAGTGACCTCATCAGTGGAAGATTTTGGTCAAACTTCTCGAAGCTCGTCGTCTACGGAAAAATGTATGGTTTGGAATCTTCGGAACCACTTAGAAATAGTCTTTAAAGACGGTGCAATCGTTCCATATGCAATTTGGCATTCACTAAATATTTGTATTGGCTGTTAATTACGCCGAAACACGAAGAGAATCACCTGACGAATTTCTGTTTGCGTTGGTGATGGAATTTCGTCGAACATGTCTTCAGCTATCTGGCGTTTTCTCGTCTCCATTTTAGTCGATCGTTCTAAATTTTGTAAGAGAGACTAATAAAATAATTACAAAGGATTTAGACTTTTAAAATTTAACAAAAACAAATTGAATGACACCAAACTGACCGAACTTTTGTTAATCCCCTCTTATTTACATACATTGCGTTATGATAAGAAAAACGATAATCACATAGAGACCCAATTGGAAATTAATCATTTGTTTGTGTTATATTTTTTTCCTATTTTTTTTTTTTTTTTATTTAATTTAACACTTTTTATTTGGTTTAATAATTTAAAATGGTCACGTAGGCCAACTCTGTACCTTTCTCTTCTACAGCCACTGGAGGCACGGTTGATATTCTTTGTTATGAATATCTGTAAAATGTGCAAGAATATGAGAAATGCCAAAATATCAATTAACGCTTACTTGTAAATTACTTTTCTTTTTATGCAGCTTAAATGAAAGGCAACACAATTTGCATTAGAAAGATTGTCGGTTTTCGATGAGAAGTTCTGTTGAATTACGTACAGTGGAACCTCGAAATAGTCTGTTCGTACATCTTCAACTATTACGATTTTTTCAAAATGTTGCGCAAAATGAGGTAAAAGTTGACTTCGAGGGTAATGTTGATGAAGAGGGACTACGCCGGATCAACAATTGGTATATGGTGGGCACCCCGCAAATTTTCGTCTGATCATAGAAGATGCATGTGGTTTGGCTGAAACAAAACATCATTTTTTTGTATGATCAATAATTATTGAAGTAGAAATCAGAATTGAGCAGTTTGTAATAGCTCATAAAGGACAATTTAATTCCAATTCCACCACATCCTCAGCGTCACCTTGTTTGCTGTCAATTCTGACTTCAATCGTTTGTGGAGCGTCAATGACCTTTTTAGTTTTATATTCTCTTATTTAAACAATTTTTCATCGCTCGCAAAGAGTGACATCATCATGCCATCAAAACATGTAAAATTAAAACATCGAACTTCTTGGAGAACTGTCTTTTTTAAATGATTTCAAACTGTTACATGAGTGATGCCTAATGACCACTCAATCTTTTGGTAACTCGAATTGCCAGTCTTGCTCCACTAGTTGCAGAATTTCATCGACCTTTTGATTGATTGATAAACATTTTCACAACCGAATCAACGTGTTAGCTTGATACAATCGGAATAGTGTTGGCCGAAATAAGAGTGAGCTCAATTCATAGATATTGTGATCCTTATGTAACAGTGAACACTAGTTATTATTAAGTTGTAGAGGTTGCAAATTAAATTCAAAACGAAAACAATCAAAGAGAGTACGAGGTCATGAAGGGCTAGATTTCGTTTTGGAAATCTTATCATTTAAGGTGCATCACGTACTCGTCGTCTAACCACTAATAAATGCGATAAAACAAATGCGTTAATCGACACTAACCGGCATTTGACAAAGAAGGTCTCCCTCTCTACCCCTCTTCAAATGCATTAACATATGCGAGCCTTTGCTGAATCCTTCTACTAAACTTTACGTTATAAAAACAATTAAAACGGTCGAAACGGCAACACAGTCCCACAATAACTATGAACCAAGCATTATGAGCTTCAACTGTCGACATACCAAACCAATATTCAGCAAAAGGAGATTATGCCTTTTTGTTTGAAGAGTTTACGAAGATATAATCCAGTTTGAGCCAAATCTAAGAAACCATAAAAATTAATTTGCAATCAGTAAACACCGGCCTGAACTGATAGCTCAAAAGTGTGATAATATTCTACGATATCCCCATAAAAATAAACAAAGCTCTACGAGTGCCCACCCATGCTGATGGTATTGACATAATCAGCCTCAACTACCGCGCCGTTATTTCCGCTTTGTTCAGACTGGAGAGGTTGATGAAATATCTCCTTCATCAATATGTCGTGTCTTGGCTACCGCTTTAGTGATCATTTTTACCAACATCCAATGAGTCATCATTAGGAGCTTTCAGGAAAAAGGTTTTGCGAACGAGGAAGAAAGATTAGCTGTATGAGATAATACAGCCACATGAACAGAATTCAGCGAATAGAGAGCGGCTACGCTGACTAGGTTATGTTGTCCGAATGGATGAAAGCAGTCCAGCTTTGAAAGTTTTGGGCGCAGTAGACGCCGATGAAAGCAGAGGAAGAGGAAGACCTCCCCTCCGTTGGAAAGATCAGGTGGAGAAGAGCCTGGTTTCAGGCTTCTTTCAATATAGGTACTTACATATGTAAATAAATATATTTTAAAATTATAAAAGAACTCTAAGTCGTTCGTTCTTATTTTTTTATAGCACTGGGACAAATAAATTCGGTTTGTGTTTTTGTGTTCAAAAAACTTTTATTACTGAAAAAAATGAAAAATACCCCATCAAAGTATTGTCGGTCAGAAGCGACTACTTTTTCCCATCTCTCTGGTAATTTTCCATTACCATCGCACACAAATTAACCCTCCCTGTCTATTATCCAATCATTGACTTCTTCAAAAGACCCGAACCGGTTATCTCCGAAATCGTTTTGCATCCATCGAAAAAGCCAATAGTCGGAAGAAGTAAGATTTGGTACCTACTGCAATTCCAGCCTACTTTTTCTAAATAATTTTTGACATTATTTAAATTCATTGCTTAAGCAGTCTCTCAGTACCTGCGAATGTTCTACATTCAGTAGACATAGACATATAACTATTTACATTATACTTCTTATTAATTGCACTCACTGCTTATACACGTACTCCATTGTCTACTTGATGGATGTGTAGCATTCAAAATCATATGATCTTAAGTTCTCACAATACACTGCAAATTATAAATAATACATAAATACGAGAACTTACGAGGGGATTAACAAAAGGTCGGCAAGTTGACCAGAAAAAAGAGCAAAAATTCTTTTTATATTTATTCGTAATCTTTGTACTTTTTTATATTCTCTACATAATCGCTATGGATTTCAATGCGATTCTTAAGCCTATAAATCCACTTCTGAAAACATTCTTCAAAATCTTGCCAACTTCAACATTAACCCCATTAATAATCTCCTCGTTGCTATTAAAGACCTTTCCTTTTAATTTTTTTTTTAATTTTTGGAAATAACCAGAAATCACAGGCTGCTATATCTGGGGAATATGGTGCTGGTCGCATTTCTTCGATCCCAGAGATCGCAATAAAATTATTCGTTATTTCAGCAGTGTGGGATGGCGCGTTGTCATGATGTAAAAAGTAGCGTTGCAAATCCTCTTTCTTCCTGATTTCAAAAAAATTTTTGAAAACTTTTGCTAAGCACTCTTCCGTGTACAAGTTTTTAGTTACCTTCTGACCCTTTTTCAGCGGAATAGCAGATACGATTTTAGATCGGGTGTAGCAAACTGACATTACTACTTTTGTTGCTGGTTTGCTCCTGTTAGGCTCCATACCATGGACTGCTGTTTGGTTTCTGGATCGTACTTATAGAACCAAGATCGTCACCAGTAACGACTTTACTAAAGTAGACTGACTATTTTCGAATTTGTTTTAGGAAAAATGGAGCAAACTGCCCTCGAGCCACTTTTTGGGCCTCATTTAAAATTTCTTCTTGTATTCCAGATGATTACTTTATATTCACGATACTGCCATGGTATTCAAACCCAATTCATTAGCAATCATTTATTGTGTCAAATCGTGTGTCTTTGTCAATTTTGGACTTCACAGAGCTACAGTGACGTCTTCAGTAGAAGATTTTGGTCGACTTTCTTGGGGCACGTCCTCTAAAGAAAAATGTCCGGTCTGGAATCTTCGGATCCACTTAAAAATAGTCTTTAAAGGCCGTCAAATAGTTCCATATGCAATTTGGCATTCACAGAATATTTGTATTGGCTGTAAATTACGCCTAAACCCGAAGAGAATCACATGGTGAATTTCTGTTTGCATTGGTGGTGGAATTTCGTCTGACCTATCCTCAGCTATCTTGCGTTTTCTCGCCTCCATTTCATCCAATCGTTCTAAAATTTGTAGGGAGACTAATAAAGTAATTACAAAGGATTTGGTATTTTTAAATTTAACAAAAAAAAATTGAAAGTCATCAACCGACCGAACTTTTGTTAAACTCCTCGTACATCTGTTGTTATTATGCGCAGTACATACAATAACATACTTCAATACAAATATACAATATGTATAGTCGTATATTTTTAGTCACACACATTGATATTTCGTCGGCAGTTGAGAGGAGGCTGTGTTTGGTGAAAGCCTTCTAATTTTAACGATCATATGATTGTGATAATAACAAAGTAAGTGAAGGCTTTTTATTCTTCCCTTTTGCGTTCAAAGAAGTATGTACAAGTGAAAGAAGATTAGATAAGAAATCTTAGGAGGTTTTCTAAGTCTAATCTTTATTATTTATGTTTCTGATATTTATGCGAAAACAACATAAAGTGAAATAGTTTACACCAAGAGTGTAAACAACATCCAACTTGTTAGTAAGGCATACCATAGATAAAGTTTCCAAATATTATGGTATGTTAATTTAGATATAGCAAGTAACTAAAGGGTGTTTTTTTTAGAAATATGGTTTTCATTAAATCTTAGGAATCTCCTCGAGAACAAACGGTCAATATCGTAGGCTTGGTTATACACAGTGTGTCCCAAAAATAACCGAACTTTTTGGATATAAAATAGTAAAATACACATTATATTATCTTTGAAAGTTATTATTTATTCAAAATAGGTTCCATTTGACTCAACACAACGTTTGGAACGATCAACCAGCGCATGCATAGATTTTTTTTATGTCATTTATAGAAATGTTCTTCAGTACCTCGGTTACGGCTGCTTCATTTTTTTCAATTTTTTAAACTTCAATTTAAATTTTTTTTTCAAGTTTGACACAAAATTTTATATTTGCTCTTTTTTTTGGAACCATTAGCAAACTTTTGGTTTTATTGAAATGGCTGTCACTTTTACATCTGTCATCCGACTTACATGAAGTCAGGTGCGTTTGAAAGAGGATGAATTTATCTTTTTAATGTTGCAAATTTTCAATAGATGGCGCTGTATGTTGTATGATTTAAATATAAAGTTCGGTTATTTTTGGGATACACCGTGTATTAGGATGCAAAGGATTTGTATACCCCAGCAACATACTCGTATGTATGTTGGCGCGCTAACCCTTTTCTATACCAATATGGGCGCAGGGAGGCTAGGAGACTTCGGTGAATTCGGGAACTCGAGCGTATAATGAATTTTATCATCGGCATTTATCACTGAGTCGATGAATTTATCTAACTATACTAACATAATATACTCCCTGGAGGTCATACGTGTATGTAGTAGTGAGCGGCCTTTTATATGGTCCAAGCAGGTAACGACTTTCGGCTAAAATTAGATTCCACCTCTTAAAAGATATCCGGTCCTGTAATTGTGAAGGTGTCGCTGAGTAATTGCATTTCAACCATCGTAAGACTAAAGGCTTACATCACCGCCATTCAAGAAGTCTGAAGAGCCGGACAAGGATGAAAGAAAGTGGTATTTGATAAATCTACTAACACTTGGATCAATCTCTTGTCGCAGTGAAAATATGCCTCCATCACCCTCAATAAAAACCAGAAAGGTCTGACGTCGAAAAGCTGCAGTCACAACAGATATCCGAATGGTTTTCTACTTGAGTTGCACGGCTGCTTTCTGAGAGCACTACTCATCTCGATATAAGAGAGCTGTGAAAATTCCCTAAGTACCTTCTTCTTCTTTTTTATTAGCGTTGGCACCGCTTACGCGATTATAGCCGAATCAATATAAGAGCGCCAGTTGGAAATGCCAAGTGAACCCAGGTCAATCTCCCCTTGATCCTTCCAACGGAGTGGAGGTCTTCCTCTTCATCTGCATCAAATACTTTCAAAGCTGGAGTGCTTTCATCCATTCGGACGACATTCGCTGAACTATGTCAATATCCTCGTATAGCTCGTACAGCTCATCGTTCCCTCGTCTGCGGTATTCGGCGTTGCCTATGCGCAAAGAACCATAAATCGTTCGCAAAACTTTTCTCTCGAAGACTCCTAGAGCCGACTCATCAGATATTGACATCGTCCACGCTTCTGCGCCATATATTAGGATCGGTATAATTAGCGACCTGTAGAGCTTGGTTTTCGTTCGCCGAGAGAATACTTTACTTTTTAGTTGCCTACTCAGTCCGAAGTAGCTGCTGTTGGCAAGAGTGATTCTGCGTTGGATTTCTAGGCTGACATTGTTGTTGGTGTTAAAACTGGTTCCAAGATAGACGAAGTTATCTACGACCTCGAAGTTATGACTGTCAACAGTAACGTGGAGCCAAGTCGGGAATGCGATGACTGTTAGTATGATGACAGGAGATATTTCGACTTGCCCTCGTTCACTAGCAGATTCATATCCTTCGCTTCCTTATCCAGTCTGGAGAAAGCCGAACTCACGGCGCTGTTGCTGAGGTCAATAATGGTTCTATCATCGACGTACTCCGGCAACTCTTATAGAAAATTGTACCTTCTCTATTCAGCTCAGGTCGTATTATTTTCTCCAGCATTAAATTAAAAAAGTCACACGATTAAGAGTCGCCTTGTCTGAAACTATTTTTGGTATCGAACGCCTCGGAGAAGTCCTTCCCGATTCTGACGAAGCTTTTAGTGTTGCTTAGGGTCAGTTTACATAGCCGTTTAAGCAAACCTCTTTACTTTGGTAAAATATTACGTGGAAGTCTTTTTACGTGACGGATCTCAAGCTCTTTTATTAATATTTACTTATTAGACATACACTTTTATACGACGAACGTCTTACTTGGGGATTGATGCCGACTTATAGGTACACCTCTCACAAGCAGATCGTGTTGTAAGGTCTCTAAAGTCAATTCCGTAGGATAGAACCATTTCAGAAACCTAGCGGGTAGCACCCTCGTGGCACCCAAAAAGTGTTATCAAGCCAAGCCTCATAGTACCCCTGTTTTGATAGTCTTATACGTTAACTTTTTAAATATTTCGACATAACCCTACATGTCTGCTGTCGTTTTCTTAACGGCTTTAAAAACACCACCATAACTAACACTGTTTCGAAAATAAATTCCATCGAATATGGCCTAAAAAACATTCCTGAAGCAAAATGTCAGCAAAGCAATTTTAAGTTGACGCCGAAAATTTTATGAAAATATTTTCTGTCATTAAAAATTTTTCTTCATGAAAATCTTGGAATTCACTTCATTATCAATCGTACGTTTAGTATATTACTCAATAAATAAACTAAAATAAAATAGCCTCATTAAAATGGATACTGAAGATAAGCAGTCGTGTGATAATTTCACTTTGGATACAACGTCCAGCTCCAAGCTGAATTATCCATGTGGCGGCTTTGAAACGAAACGGAAATTGGATGACACGGAGAAACCGGAGAAGTCCGAGGACTCAACAGACCCATGTGCTCATATGATATCGACCTCATCCTCCACCTCGTCCAATACCCTGTTGAGTCAATATTTCGGCTCCGAGTGCCAGAAACGCGATCAAACAAGAAAAGATCCACCAAATATTGGTTACGAGTTGAATGTGGCCAAAGCGATTATGCAACAATACAGCAGCATCAGCGGTGACAATTTGTAGGTGTTAACTTCAGGTGCAGGTCTACTGGAAAAAAAATTATTTACTCTTCTCCGCTCCTACACAGGTTCGACCACTTAGCTGATATAATTAAAAGAGTTATCGATGAACGTCCACCGAATGTTATAGACTTCTTTGAGGAGTTCAGTCGCAATGTGCGTGAACAGAAACTACATTTGCCGGAACGATTTCCACCGGACGGCGTCTTCGAGGAGTCGCGACTCTATCGTGTTGCCAAAAAGTTGCTTTTGTCAATGAAGGTAGGAAATTGGAAATTAATTATGAATTGAAACAGCTAAACAAATTGTGTTTTTTTTTTCATTTTAGTTACCGATGCCGGAACCAAACGAACTGCCCGCCGCGGACGAAATGACTGCTTTGGAGGAGTCCAAATCGGCTATTTTGGATGGTCTGAAGCTGGACATTTTAGACTTAAGTCGCTTCATAACCTTTAATGAACGCGTACAACATTTGCAATTCTTTTGGAATCAATGCGGCTTCGGTATCAACCCAGATGACATCTTTCAACTCGCCTGTGCCATGAATCGTCTGCAAACACATCCCTCCATAATGCAATGCCGGTTTTGGGGCATGATCAGCGGTCTCAAAGCATCGTATTATATAGTGGAGGCCTCACTGTCGCATGAGGAGGTGCTCTCACGTGTCGATCAAATGACCGAGGAGCTACAGGAAAAGCATAAGGAGATGTTACAACGCATCGTAGCCGGTGTGCGGCCGACACCAACCTTCATCGGACCGGAATTAATACCAGGCAAATTGGGTTGGGACCAACATCCTATTGAGGAAATAGAGAAAATGGTGCCCGATGCAGCGCCAATACCACTAGTTGAACCGAAGGAGATATTTAGTGTGCCACCCGAACTGGTTGGTGCAGGCACCAATCGGTATTCGTACTTTGTCGTGAACACTGTTTCAGATGACTGGATAGAATTACCCATGGTAACACCGGGTCAAATTAGAGCTTCACGTGAAATAAAGAAATTTCTTACGGGCGATCTTGAAGCGGACATACAATCGTATCCTTGCTTTCCGGGCAAAGAAAAACATTATTTGCGTGCGCTCATTGCACGCATAACAGCCGGTACATATATTGCGCCTTACGGTTACTACCGAACAATGACGAAGAAGGAGCGACGTGCCTACGATGGTATGGAAGATGACGAGGAGGAGGAGGAGGAAGAGGAACCCTCTGTTTTGGGCGAAGGCGAAGAAGATACAATTGGTAAGCTTATCTACATACTCGTACTAGTAAATAGTACACCTTGTCGTCACTATTAATAACAACTCTCTATCTGAGCTCAATAGATAATGATGTAATGATCTTGAAGAATGAAAAATATGAACCAGAACAGTTGGAGTCCCTCACAGACACAGAAAAATGGCTACATGTACGACCGAATCTACTACTGCAGGGACGTGTCATCTGGTATGATGAATTAAAGGCGCAAAAAGCGCGCGAGAAGGAAATAGAACGTCTTAAGAAAGTGCTACGTTTGGAGGAGATGGGTGTGGAAGAGGATGAGCTCGAATTGGAGGAGGAGGAGGAGGAGGAAGACATGGAGGGTGAAGAATTCTCTGTACCCGAAGAAGGACCACCGATACTCCATCCCATCTCCAACGATCGTAGTGATCAATACACTATGCCGTGGGTCTCACGTTTCACCAGCAAATACACCAACCGTAATGAACGTATACTTGTCATGCAATCGAATGTCTGGCCGGGTGCTTATACCTTCACCTTTGAAAAACTCTGCGAATCGATTTATGTCGGTTGGGGTCATAAGTATGTGGCACGTAATATGTTATTGAAGCACTTGCCAGCCGTAATGGTGGAGTATCCACACGGCGAGGAAGACTTCATTGAGACCACCGATCCGACACCCGAGGAGGAGGAGGCTTACCGGCTGAGTTTGCTTAAGAAACAGAAGAAAGTGGACGTTGGTGAGCAGTTGGATGAGTATGACGATGAGTACTCGGCTGATACAAATACCGCAGATGAAGATGAAGAAGAATGAATGATTTATTGAAATAATTTCATTGCAGAAAACAATTTGTTCACTTGTTTTAAAAATGATATAACATGCTATTAATGTTGTTCTTGGTTGTTTGAAATCTTCTCTACTTGCTGCGCTTTTTCGTTGTAAGCTTTTTGTTTAGCGCCAGAAATTTTTTCGGTTTCATTGCAACATGCACGGGTTTCGATGTTTTCTCTATTGCGCCAAGGTCTTGTACCGTTTTTGTCGTTGCTTTTTGATTGTCTCCACCTGCCTCCACACGGTTTCTTTCTTGAGTCTTGGAATGACTTCTATCTGGGGAATAGTGTTCTTTTTCCTCTTCTACAACTTCTTCTGTCCGTCTTTTCAGCGCGGAGCATGAGAGTAGTTGACAAGTAGTCTTGTTACGCTGCTCTGAAAGACAGAGGATTGCAAAGGCTTCTGGAGAAAGTTATATATGAATGTCTTTCTTCTAAACTTTGAGTCTTAGCATTAGGTAAAGTCGGGTTTTAATGTTCTACGCCTCAGAGCAATTTCATTCTTGACCTATTTAAACCCACCTAGACGAAAAGTTAATTGCAAATATAAGGATGGTAGCAGGAAGAGATTGCTCTTCCCTACAAGATTATTAACTTAAATGTCCACTAAAGCCTGTTCCATGCTCGTGCTGGGAAATAAGGAGGGTTGCATGGGGCGCCCCGATAGATAATACAGCCAAACGGTCAGTGACGCTGAGAACAAAATGGACCCAAAGCCTGCAGAGATCAGTAAATGGCCTCGGTCTCCTGAATAGCAACCAAAAAAAATGGAAAACCTACTCCACCCGCAAGGACCCGGCTACAGGGAACAGTGAGGTACACTGTAGGGATGCGGTGCTACTAAAGGGGCAAGAGTTCCTGAAGATAGTACGGGGAGCAACTATCTGAAAGCGGAGTTTGTTGTTAATTTTATGGATTACATCTTGACGTTCTATTTTTCAGATCTATACTGCTACTGCGGGACAATTCCAAGCCATGACTTGTTTGTAACGAAGATGAACCCAAGCTACTCCTCAGCAGAGTCCATCCATGAAGATGCTGGCCAAGCAAAACAGAGAATTGAGGACAGATTTTAGAAGGTATGTCACTGTGACGACACATCGAAAGAAGAGGTCATCATGTTAGGTGTCGACCAGAACTTTTACTTATTTTTTTGGATCCTCACCTTCTTTTGTCCTCAGTCCAATTCAGAGCTGAGCACCGTAAATGGCAAATAAACCTGCGCAGTATGGAGATCGCCTACAAATTACGAGACTCTGGAGCACAACCTTTGCGAGTTCCCAGCAATCAGTCTTCTGTGATATCACATCTTTCACGATACTCCCAGCCCCAGCGTTCAGGGCAGGCATGGTTAGAAGAAACTAAAGCAATCTGTAAAACTGAGCAAAGGTGGGATATCCGAAAGGAGCAAATTAAGCTCCTTAGTGTCGGTTCCTCGACCTACCCTTTCAGCCCAACCACGGTAGTCGAGATTATCAGACGTTTAGCCTATTTATTACATTGTCTACTCATTAAGGTCAAAGGTCTCACAGCTCAGCTCAAGGTCTTGGTTTGTTTTAAATAAATTTCCCAAAAAGAGCGCCAATTTAGACCAAGTATTTCATAATTTGCCGATTGAACAGGGTTTTTTAAAGCAAATATCAACCACTCCGTCACATGTTTGTGTCAAATATTAGTAAGCTGATTTGAACTCGGGTCCTAATAACCATTACAATATCTGAGTAAATGTTTCCGAAGTCGCTCTCTCGTCCATTTTGGAAAGTAATGTGGTTTTGGAGGTCTGAAAATTATGTCAAGGTTGAGTATACTCACTGACCGCTTTTGTTGAAACTCTGAATTCTAAGACAAGGGTTTCGAAAATCTCAAAATATTTAGTCCAATAACCCGTGTACTCGTATGCTGCTCTGGCCTTCTGTATTAACTCTTACCCATTTCCATTTTATAAGCAGTTGGCAACCATACACACTCGCACATAATTTGATCCACATTTAAATCGAGTTTTTCAAGTTGATCGAAAAGTGTTAAGACACCGCAAACTTCATGATTTTCGCGTAATAGGCGACGTTCGACAGCCATACCGCGTTCCAGAGCGCGACCGTAAGCAGCGGCATCCGTATTTCCACCACTGAGTAGTACGACAACTCTGTGAAAGAGAAAATAACTTCTAAATGTGCCTACCCTACTTATGATTTCATGTTTACCTTTTCTTCTTGAACTCATTCAACTGACCCGATAGCACGGCAGCCAAACCCACTGCGCCAGCGCCCTCAACAACACACTCCTCTTCCAGGAGCAATCGCAGCATAGCTAATGCCACCCAAGCTTCACGTACCACCACCAATTTATCGAGCAATACAGCTGCTATGGCGAAAGCGTTGTAGCCTACTTTTGGCACTAGTAAGCCCTCAGCTAATGAGCTATTCGGTGGCGTATAAACAGGCGACTCATTTGCCATAGCACGCTGAAAGCTGGGACACTTCTCTAACTCGACGCCCTGCGAAAATGAGGAAGAATGTTGCTTTTGATGAGAAGATCTTTGCTAAACCCCCACATTATGAACTCACTATGACTTGCGTCTGTGGTGATACGGTCTTTAACGCTTTAGCTATACCAGCTAACAGACCACCACCGCCAACGGGCACCACAATGGCATCCACTTTTGGTACTTGTTTTAATATCTCAAAAGCAATTGTGCCATTAGCGGCAATTATATGCATATGATCGGAGCCGTTAATGAATTCCAAGCGACGTTCTTTCGCCAAAACCAATGCGACAATCCTCGACTCTCCAATATCACGACCCTCGGTTATAACATGCGCTTTATATGAACGACATTTTTCGATTATCGAAACGGCTGCTCTAGTGGGCACCACAACGGTCACAGGTATATGTAGCTCATACCCTTGATGGCTGATGGCCTGTGTGAAAAATTGATACTTTAGGAGGATTCGAAAGTGAAATAGGTATGTTTACCGGTGACCTTACCAATGCGTGATTTCCTGTAGATGCAGTTATGACGCCACGGCGTTTCTTTTCATCGGTGAGCAGGCGTAGCGCATGCCGTGCGCCTCGCAACTGGAAACTGTGGACAAGAAAAGAGAAATAAATGTTATATGAAATAATTCAGTCACTTTCAATAGAACTTCTTTTCCTAGCACACTAGTCGTGATTTTCTTCTCGCCGTACGACGCAAATGGAGACAGCAGGTGAAGCCAAGTTCTGCTCCATCTGATCTTTCCAACGAAGTTGAGGTCTTCTAAATGTTTCGCTTCCAACATAGAGTACTGCATGGAATACTTTCAAAGCAAGAGTGTTTCCAACAATCCAATACTAACCAGCATAGCTGTTGTCGCTGAGCTATATCAATCGTGGTATATCTTATACTGCTCTCCGTTCCATCCTTTAGGATATTCGCCGTCGCTGGTCTGCAATGTTCCCTAGATCGATAGGGAAGCTTTACTCCTGAACAATTCCTCCTGCCAATTCATCGGTTGTAGTATACGGTCACACACAAACTCTCTATTGAAAGTAATCTACTTCTGTCACTACTACATGTATAGGTATATGTAATTGGCGCTATATAGCCGCGTGGTTTTCGGCCGAGTTCCTCTACAAACTTCAAATAGGCGTACTGAAGTTTTCCCACCACCTCCGAACGGCCAATAGTTTTTTATGAGAAGTTGTTACGAATGTTTCATGTCTGAAATATCAGGTGTACAACTTTGCTTCCGCAGTTTTCCGATTGGTGGCTGTACCGGCTGAGGCTGGTTGAAATACAATACATAGATGATAATGCCTTTAAAGTGAGTGTGGACAGTGCCTAACGAATTGTCATCGCCGTTTCAGTGACAGTTGTTCTTGTTTTCGTATTATTCACGCTCGAAAATGTCCGTTTATGTGCCCAATTTTCGCCATTTGCGGGAAATTTTACTTTTCTGTTACAATTCGAAAAAAATGCAGCTGAAGAGCATGGAATGCTCTCAGAAACTTACGGTGATGCTGCTCTGAGTGAAAGAACGTGTCGGGAGTGGTTTCAACGTTTTAAAAATGGTGATTTCGATGTCGAAGACAAACATGGTGGTGGAAGAGAAAAAACCTTCAAAGAAGAACAACTAGAAGCATTGCTTGATGAAGATTCGTGCCAAACCCAAGAACAGCTTGCCGAATCGTTGGGAGTGAGTCAGCAAGCCATTTCAAAACGTCTCAAGGCCCTGGGCATGATTCAGAAAGAAGGAAACTGGGTGCCGTACGAGTTCAAACCGAGGGACATCGAGCGCCGTCTATGTATATGTGGGCAACTGCTTCAAAGACAAAATCGTAAGGGGTTTTTACATCGAATCGTAACCGGTGATGAAAAGTGGGTTCTATACGATAATCCTAAATGCAGAAAATCATGGGGAAAGCCCGGGCATGCTTCTTCGTCGAAGGCAAAACCGAATATTCACGGCGCCAAGGTTATGATTTGTATTTGGTGGGATCAGCTTGGTGTGATTTACTACGAGCTCTTAAAACCGGGTGAAACCATCACAGGAGATCGCTACCGAACGCAACTGAAGCGCCTTAGTCGCGCGCTAAAAGAAAAGCGGCCACAATATCAAGAGCGACATGACAAAGTCATACTCCAACACGACAATGCTCGGCCTCACGTCACAAAAGTGGTCAAAAAGTACCTGGAAACGCTGAAATGGGAAGTCTTGCCCCACCCGCCGTATTCCCCAGATGTCGCTCCTTCTGACTTCCACCTATTCCGTTCGATGGCACACGGCCTGGCAGATCAACATTTTCAATCCTTCGAAGAATTGGAAAAATGGATTGCTTCATGGATAGCGTCAAAAGAGGACTCCTTTTTTCGAGCCGGGATCCGAAAATTGCCGGAAAGATGGGAGAAAGTTGTCGCTAGCGAAGGACAATACTTTGAATAATATATCTGTAAGCACTTTTTCGCAATAAAGCTTTTAATTTTGGAAAAAAACGGCGGAAGCAAAGTTGTACACCGGATACACTCCGAGAATTTGACATTCCCTGTCGAGGTTCGGCCGAATTGGAAGACACTTCTTTGTCTTCGGTCATTCTGAAATCCCTATACCTTTAATTAACTTATCAAATTTATTTTAAATTCGGTTCCGAAGATTTTCGGGGTTAATCTTTATTTATATTGAACAATACCAAATCTCATGCTCTTAGAAGCGTTTTTTAATGGATTTTTGACCCAAAATCTCATATCAGAAAAATCGGTCATATATGTATATAGGTATGTGCTAGAGTAATCTGATCCGGCCGGCTCCGATAAATGATCTTTTGAATATAAAAATTCATTTGTGTACCAAACTTGGTTGAAATATCTCAAAAGGAAGAGACAAATTTGCATACAAACAGATGGACGAATAGATTTACCGACGGACAGATGATCGAGACTAAATCACCTTAATTCCACCTGATCTGATCGGAGAAAAACGAGTTAAAAATTGAAAGCGCTGAGCTTACCCTTACCCGCCTCTAGGCTGCATCTCGGATGGAATTAAAACTTTGAGATGATAATCTCGAGATGTCGTAAGAATTAATAAAGCCATAAAAAAATGGATTTTTTTTCAAACTGTGAAACCCATATAACACCTTAAGAAAACTTTAAGTTCTTCGCATTCGTTATCTCATAATAAAAGTTTTTCCCCAAACTTACCTTCCCGTGGGCTGCATAAATTCCTTCTTGAAAAACAAATCCATATCGTATTCAATGCAATTCATAGCTCGCTAAAGAGTAGATTATTTCATTAATTGTTTGCTTTTGAGTTTTACAATAACATTTCTCCCTATCAAATACAACGAAGAGACCTACCGTACAGGGCGTCTTCAACACTTCGTCCATTAGCAATAAGTCGGCCGTAGTGATATCTTCAAATTTTATTTCTCGCAGATTTTTTGGATCACAATGGATGTCGATTATGTCATCATCCATTATAAGTAATATGTAGCAGCTTTGGAGGTTTCTTTGGAAAAATGTTTATGTAAATTCAGAAAGTTTAAGATTTTACATTAAATTGAGATCATGATTGAATAATGAATTGAGCTATTGAACAAACAAAAGAATGACAAACATGAAAATGTTAAATAAATATTCAGAAATTTTACACATTTTTATGAAGGTTGTTGCAAATTAAATTTTTTGAAATAACAGTAAATTATAAAAAATATTCATTGAACAGTAGATCCATTTTGCTTGAAGAAAGAGAATTTTTTCGGAACCACTACATATTTTTGGTTTAAAAACCTTCTACAGAGTACAAGGTTAAGCCCAAACATCTCATATGGAGGGTCCATAACTTAATCCATCAAAGAGCACTGCTAGAAAAACCAACATTATTTATTTAAAAATTAACCTCGTCAGCCCTGTATGGTGAGCTGTTCTAAGTTAATAGGAAACTCCCTTAACGGAAGATTCAAGCCCGCATGCGGTAGTACGAACTTAATTACTGAAATAATTATAGAAAATATATATTGTAGAAAAAAAATTTCATTTATGGGACTTCAAAAATTTAAAAAATATGTGCCATCGACCAATTCTTGGAAGAAAATTTATGCTTTGTTGATAACACCGCTCGGGAATCCGTCGGGTTGTTTTATCTCAAATTGTTGTCTCTTCAGACAATTTTTCGTTCTTATCTAATCTACTTTCTGCTTCAGGAGGTTCCTCTACAAACAGAGGCTGTAGTAGCCTAACAAATTCGCGGTAGGCCTTGAGTTCTAGTCCAGACCAAACTGATATGCAAAATAATTACGGCCCTCGGCAGAGAAAGTTATATCCTCCCCGTGCAGTTTTGACATGAAATAAAAAAGATCCTCACAAATCCGTCCTTCGGGGGCGGCTTAGAAGAAACTGCCGGCCGGTTTGATCAAAAATCACTTCAGCGGTGTGGTAATTAATATAGAGGAAACAAATTTCTTATTCTTTGGTTCAAGCACCACTTCAACGATTATAGTCATTTCTTTGTTTAGCTGTTCGACGGCAATTGAACACAAGTCGTTCACCTGACCCTTCCAACGGAGTGGAGCTCTTCCTCTTCTTCTACTTCCACCAGCTGGTACTACATCGAATACTTTCAGAGCTCGAGTAATTTCGTCCATTCGATGATTTGGCCTAGTCAGCGTAGCTGTTGTCACTTGATTTGCTGAACTATATCAATGCCACCGTATAACTCGTACAACTCATTGTTCCATTGTCTGCGGTATTCGCCGTTACCAACGCGCAGAGAACCATAAATCATCCGCCAACTCATTCTCTCGAAAACTCCTGGTGCCGAGGTGTTGATGCTGGTCCAACTTCAAAGTTATGACCATCAAAAGTAACATGAGTTAAGACACGAATGCGCTGACTGTTTGGTTTATGCCGGGAGGGATTTCGTCTTGCCTCGCTTCGTTATCCAATCTGGAAAGAACAGAACTTAGGGCCAGCGGTTATATGCTCTTATAGAATATTGCACTTTCTATGTTTATTATTGCGTCCAAAATTAAGAAAAACACATTATCTGAAGCCGAAGAGAACATATCGGAGAAGTCCCTTCCAATTCTGGCAGACATTTTTATGCAACAAGCGTCAGTTTGCTTAGCCGTATAAGTTTTGGGGTAGAAAAGCGACAAAGAGATGGTCTGTCCATACTTTTCTCACGGGTGTTTCTCAATAGTTAGCGAATGGTGAATATCTCGTCAATTCTAGATTTGCCATGTCTGAAGCCATATACTCGTAGTATGTTCGATAAGATCTTATTTGCATTATTGAAGAG
>JAWMAG010000006.1:13127500-13165000 GCA_037013455.1 Ceratitis rosa
GGTGTGAAGGCCAAATGTGGAAAATGTCGGTTAAATAATGAAAATCGTCGTGTCTGACCGTCGTACGAGCACTGTTTCGATTTCCCAGTAGCTAACCATTGCACAAAAATTAGTTGGGAGCCACTCGAATCTCGATGCATAGGTGCCACATGATTAACGAGAAAAATCCTCATGAAGTTTGCGAATCGAGAATAAATCGTAACAAAGTCGATCCGTTTCTGAAGCGGAGGGTGACTGATAATGAAAAGTGGTTCACTTACAGCAAACGTCAAACGAAAGAGGTGGTGGTTGAAAGGCAGTGAGTCGACGCTAAAGGTCTGTGTTTAATGGAGTTGGCAAGGAATCACCCATTATGAGCTACACACCTACTGCCAAACTCTTATTTCGGAACTGTACTGTCAACAATTTTACCGTCTGAAGATAGCAATAGCCCAGAAGCGCCCAGCTTTGACAAACAGAAGAGGAATTGTGCTTCATCAGGACAACGTCAGACCACACAAACATCGATAGTGACTCGCCAGAAGCTCCGAGCGCTTGGTTGGTTGAGAGGTTATTATGTCCGGACCTCACGCCAAGTGACTATCATCTGTTGCTGTCTATGGTGAATTGATAAAATCGATTGTTCCAATTTTTTACCAATAGGGACAAGGGTTTCTATGAGAGAGGCATAATGACATTACCGTTAAATTGGAAAAAAGTTATCAAGCAAAACGGTGCATATTTCACATAAATCGGATGATTCTAACTACGGTAAATAAGGCCTATAATTTGGTGCAAAAGTAATGGTTTACTTTTTACCTAATATGTATGAAACGATGGGTTACCGAACGAGCTACTCAAATACGTTGGTGAAGAACTGATCAGATGCATGCATCAGCTTCTTTGCAAAATATGGTGGGATGAAAGTATGCCCGACGATCCGAACTTAAGTGTGCTCTGCTTAATCCACAAAAAGGGCAATCCTCCAATCTGCGCCATTTACCAAAGGATAAGTTTCCTTAATATCGCATATAAGGTCCTATCGAGCGTTTTGTGTGAAAGACTAAAGCTCACCATCTACAAACTGATTGGACCATCAGTGTGGCTTTAGACCTCGTAAGTCAACAATCGACCAGATATTCCACATGCGCCAAATCTTGAAAAATACCCATGAAAAGAAAATCGACACCCACCACCTCTTCGTCGATTTTAAAGCAGCCTTCGACAGCACAAAAATGAGAAGTGCAGTCAGAATTGGGAAGGACCTCTCCGAGCCGTTCGATACCAAACGAGGTTTCAACTAGTTGTTGAGACTTATGATATTGAAATCATAGGTCTTAACAACCGCGCCGTGAGTTCAGCTTTCTGCAGACTGGATAAGGAAGCGAAGCGAATTGTCTAGTAGTGAACGAGGACAAGACGAAATATCTTCTGTCATCAAACAAACAATTCCGATTTGGCTTCCACGTCACTGTTGACAGTCCTAACTTCGAGGTCGTAAATAATTTCGTCTATCTAGGGACCCGCATTAACACCAATAAAAATAGCAGCCTGGAAATCCAACGAAGAATCATTCTTGCCAACAGGTGCTACTTTAGACTGAGTAGGCAATTGAAAAGTAAAGTCCTCTCTCGGCGAACGAAAACCAAACTCTACAAGTTGCTCATCATACCGGTCCTACTATATGGCACTGAAGCGTGAACGATGTCAACATCTGATGAGTCGGATCTGGGGCAAATACCGCAGACGGGCTATACGATGATATTAACGTAGTTCAGCGAATGAAGAGACAGTGGCTACGCTGGCTAGGTCATGTCGTCCGAATGGATGAAAGCACTTCAGCTTTGAAAGTATTCGATGTTGTACCCGCTGGTGGAAGCAGAGGAAGAGGAGTACTTTCACTCCGTTGTGAGGATCAGGAGGAGAGTGACCTGGTTTCACTTGGTATTTCCAACTGTCGCAAAACAGCGAAGAGAAGGGATGATGGCGGGTTAATATTGACTCGGCTAGAAGAATGTGTATGGATAAATTCAATACTGTTTTCTTTTTTTTTGTATTAAATAAAAATTTATGATTAAATTTTAAGTAATCATTTTGCGAAATTTTTAAATGAAAAATATATTATCGGAGGTATACTTATGTATGTATATATGTATATTAACAAAAATTAACACGCCCAAAATATTTAAAAATTACTAAAAAAAAAAAAATAATGCATATGTACATACATTTTAAATTCGTGTATGTACGGCTCCCTTCATCTATATAAAGGGTGGTTAAATTGTAAGGGCCGATGTTGAATGTGAACCACACCTAAACGCCAAGTTTTTTTCCGAATTTAATTTGACATTTCTCTATTTCAGACTTACTCAATTTGAACCATGGAGAGATTCACAATCCAACAACGTGTTAAAGTTATCCAGACTTATTATAAAAATTTTCGAAGAAAATCATCTTCAGTGATGAGGCACATTTTCACCTCAGTGGATTCGTCAATAAACAGAATTGCCGCATTTGGGCGAATGAGAATCCAAGAGTGATTGTCGAAAAACCAATGCACCCACAAAGAGTGACTGTTTGGTGCGGTTTATGGGCTGGCGGCATCATCGGGCCGTATTTTTTCCAAAATGAGGCCGGTCAGGCAGTTACTGTGAATGGTGTTCGCTATCGTGAGATGATAACGAATTTTTTATGGCCACAATTGGAAGATATGGATGTGGACGATATGTGGTTTCAGCAGGACGGTGCCACTTGCCACACAGCTAACGAAACAATGGCTCTTTTGCGCAACAAATTCAATGGCCGTGTTATCTCACGTAATGGCGATGTTAATTGGCCGCCAAGATCATGTGATTTGACACCGTTGGACTTTTTTCTCTGGGGTTATTTGAAAGAAAAGGTGTACGTCGATAAGCCAGCAACAATTCAAGAGCTAAAGGATGAGATAATTCGGCACATTAACGGCATAGAAACTCCATTATGCCTCAGCGTCATCGAAAATTTGGACCATCGTATGGAGGTGTGCCGCCGAGGTCGCGGCGCTCATTTGGCCGGTATTTTGTTACATACATAATTGAGTAATACCAATATATCATAATAAAATAAAATTTCAATAATTTCCTAAATAGTTTGTGTTTTATTCAAAATCAACATCGGCCCTTGAAAATTTAACCACCCTTTACTTATATTTTTATTTTCAAAGTATTACATTTTCAGAATAGAGTAATCTTTATTATCGCAAGAATCTTTATTATGCTCAATTTTTCTCACATCAACTTAAGTATTTATAAGCTATATATATATGTACGTATATTAATCAACAACACAAATTAATAAAAAAAAATTAATACAAATTTATTATCAGCTTAAATTACATGAATTAAACTTTAGAATTTTTAAAATGTTTCAAAACTGCGCCATTGAAATTAATTTCGTTTTGAATAATATTCTAAAACCACAAATTTTCAATATATATACCTATGTACATAAATAAGTATTATACAATTATTTATTTAGCCTTTTTTTACTTACCGGACATGGTGTTCTCACCACACCATCCTTAATTAGAAATGCCGCTGAGGTAACATCATGAAAGGATATTTTTTGTGGCTTCGCAGGATCACAAAACGGATCTAATATATTATCGGAGGTATTGAACTTTGTTGGAATCGGTATGTCGTGATTCGGCAATAGAACTGTACCACTACTGTGAATTACATATTTGGCTTTAATGGTTTTATTACCGTTATCGACTTTCATATTTGCACTATTATTACACTTTGCCCTTGGTACAGTTACTGGATTCTTTATAGGTGTGTCACCATTTTGCTCACCCGATGGCATTTTTTTATATATATTTTTTTTTAATATTTTACTTTTACTGCGGCGCACGAGAAGTCTTCCTGGTGAGCGTGTGTGTTGCCTTTTTTGTATTTTTTTTTTTTGTAAACTATGAGCACTTAATCGTTCTTCTGTTTCAAATCGACTGATCAATATTTGCTCGTGTATTAACAAAATATAAGCTATTAACTATTTGTACACAACAACAACAAAAAAAATGGGATGTAGTATAAGATCCGTCGTTTAACTAATAATCGACGAATGTTGATTATAGACGATGGTTGACATATATACAATATTATATATAAATATATACAGGGTGTTTTGGTAATGTGTAGCGCAGAAACAGAAAATGTCTTTATATCCATTAAACAGGTTTTACTTTCTAGTTTAGCTTCTGTGAGTAAAGATCTTTTCTCTTCTCCTTTCTTTGCTCGAACATGTGTAGCTACAAAAGGATTGGATCAGATTTAAAATAATAATAGCTTACATTATTATTCTGTGCAAGATCACATGATATCTGTGGAGATCGACGGGATTACAAACAAATGACAAAACACTCTAGTCGATTCTTAGGAACATCCACGGCCCAGCAAAAAATTATCGCACTAACTAATGGAAGTTTTTGCATAGATTTATTTTACTAACTCAATAACTTCACTGTTCTCGTATATGAAATATATGTATATATAATTCGTAACCACTGAAGAGATTTTCGATCATGCTCCTACTCAACAGTTTATTCTTAACCCCACCGCCCGAGAGATTTTTGTGAGAATCTTTTATTTCATGTCAGAAATACACTGGCATGGTTTGACATTCCCTGCTGAGGAACTAAAGATAAGCCAGAAAATCGTTTGAAATCATTTGCATAACCCTGGATTCAAAAAGTAGCTCGATGTGTGGGTGCCACACGAACTAATGCAAAAAAACATGACGGACCGAATTTCCATCTGCGAATCGCTACTGAATCGCAACAAAATCAACCCATTTCTTAAGCGTTTGGTGACTGGCGATTAAAAGTGGATCACTTACGACAACGTCAAGCGAAATAGGTTGTGGTCGAAGGCGGTGAGCCGGCGGAAACGGTGGCCAAGCCAGGATTGACGGCCAGTTTGGTAGGATTAACAAGGAATCAACTACTACGAGCTGCTCCCCTATGACCAAACGCTCAATACGGACCTCTACTGCCAACAACTGGACCGCTTGAAGGCAGCACTTATACAGAAGAGGCCATCTTTGATCAACAGAAGCCGAATTGTGTTCCAACAGGACAACGCCAGGCCACACACGTCTTTGGTGACGCGCCAGAAGCTCCAGGAGCTCGGTTGGGAGGTCCTAATGTACGCACCTTATCGTCCGGACCTGGCACCAAGTGATTCTCATCTTTTCCTGTTCATGGCGAGCGCGCTTAATGGTGAGAAGTTGGCCGCAAGAGAGGCCTGTGAAAATTGGCTCTCAGAATTTTTTGCCAATAGGAACGCAGCCTTCTACGAGAGGGGTACAGTGAAGTTTGCATATCGTTGGCAACAAGTTTACGAACAAACCGGCGCATGGTTGATTTAAATATGACAAATGTACACAAAGTTATCATATTTTGAAAAATCAATAAAAAAACCGAATGAACTTTTTACTAATATGTAAGTGATATATTCCAGCATGGCACCTCTGCATGCGCTCGATTTCTTTTTCTGTCACCCTATATGGAGAGCTAATAATTTATACGGCTTTATATACCATACTTGTAATCATATAAGTCATTATAATTGAATTAAATTGATAAGAAATATTGCTGCACGACACGTTTTCTTCGACTATTTGCTATATGATAAGGCGGCAACAACAAGCGCAAATCAAAAACAAAATTTGCGACTTAAGCCTGATCTATTTTAGGAGATCCGATGCTCAAAAGATCAATATGTTTTGTCAACAATGAGCTACGTGGAAAATTACTGTTATCAAACAAGTAAGATATTTTTCAGAGGGTTTTAAGGCCGGAGCTCCTAACTGAACAAGAACGAGAAAGTGGTTCTGGAGACTGAGGTTCAGTGTATATTGAATGCATAGAGGCATAGAGGGGAAAGCGAAACTCCAGGAGATGGGCCATTCGAAAACTCTGTAACAACTCTATTAAGGACCAATGTTTGTCGATGTTGTGGTCCCAAAATCAGTTGCTGTTCCGGAAACTATTGATGCTCTGCGCAAACTGATATTGCGAGATCAACCTCTGTCTTATCGTGAGATTGAGATATCTGAAGCATTATTGGGACCAATATTGATTAGTCGTGAATTTAGGCATATGAGCCCGAAAGTAATCAGCAGTGGACTTTATGTCTGGTGTATGGTGTATTTAAAGATGAGCCGAATACAACAATTTTGTTGCTGTTTTTTTTTTTTTTTGTATGTGCATGTCCCAACCGTATGACTAGAAAAACGCTGAACATTACAATCTGAGTGGTACACAAGCATTTGTTTGTCATATGTCTTCCCAGAAAGCAGGAAAATCAACCGCCGCAGACGAATCAGTTCGTGCATTCATAACGCGGGTTTTGGAGATGGGAGCACCTTAATCAGAGAGGCAAAAGTGCTTCGACAATTGGGTCAAACGATATATAAAAGGCAACCCTCATTAAAAGCGACGAGAGCTGACACCTTATCAGCTGAATTATTCAAGCACGGCGGCGAAGAACTGATAAGGTGCTTGCATGACGATTGAATTCTGAGTGTGCTCTGCCAAATCTACAAAAATGGGCACAGCCCAATCTGTCACTAGTATCTAGCAGTGTAGCTTTAGACCTCTACAATTGATTCAGATATTCCAATGGTTAGAGGTGACATTAGCGAGAATTCAACTAATAAAATAGGCACTGATAGTCTGAAAGAGTGGATTCTAGCCGATAAGGGCATTGTAGGGAACGTACTGGTTGTTGGTATTGCAAAAAGTACCAGTTCGAGTAATGCGAAAGGTGTTGGAATACCTTAACGGTCTGTAAAAACGCCAAGATAATACGTAAAGTTAATAATAAAAAACACTTCCACTTTTTGAACCCATGCGGTCTCAAAAGGCCAACCTACCGGTGTAACACGTGCGCAAAATTGAGAGGAATGCAGGAGTAAAACTTTTCTGTTCGACCTTATACGTATCTAGCACTAGCTTCAGACATCTGGCAACTTTGTTGTTCAGAGCACTAGAAGAAGTCTAAGCTCTCTTGGAGCGCACAAAGAATTTCACCTCTATGTAAGGCATGCCTGCTAGCCAATGTAATTTATTTTTAAATGTACTCGTATAGTCTCCCTCAAGTGAAATACACTTTTCATGTCGTTAATACAATTCCAATACAATCTTTATAACTCTCCAACCGTGTTGTGTGTGTGTCCCCATGCTGCCAGCGCCCAAGTGCGCCCCAGCCTCCACGGCAATACCTTCAGCATCCCTACCCACTTTGGGTAACCCACAGACCTCTACGGTCTCCCGGAGCTCCCCGCAGATTGACTCCCACCAACCCTACCTCCGTCTTTACCCACAGCCAGCTCCTCTTCCTCCTCCCGTGTGGGGGCTACCCACAGTCTGTTCCGTGTGTCAGACCATAGTACGTCGGAACATGACCTCAGTCAGATGCAATTCTTGCTCCGGCTGGTGTCATTTTCGGACGTGCTCGGGCCTACGCACCACCCGTGAATGGAGTGATGCGTACATTGCCCCGTGCGGTAGGAGTCTGCCCCCGCCTGTCTGTACAACAACACCGCCAACCAACACCAACGTGCGGAACAATTTCAGCGGGTAAAACAGCAGCAACACACTCCATCCATGCATCACTCCCCGCATTCTGAACGTTCCCCCGAGACAGACACGACTTTTACAATTTAACCGCAACGGACTCCAGGGGAAGATCGACGAGACAGTCGACTTTATGAGCCGGGAGCACCCGTCAATTGCTGCGATCCAGGAAACGAATTTGACCGCCCGCTCAGATCTTCTGAGCCGGGCCGGATACAAGATAATCCGCAAGGATAGCGGGCGAGATCATGGTGGGGGCTTAGCGTTCATCCTACACAACACAGTGCAGTATCGTCTTATCGACGGCGACATCGACCGCAGGGATACTACCCTAGAATGTCAGGACATCGCTATCCGGTCAGGCGATGCCGA
The DNA here is from genome assembly GCA_037013455.1 of Ceratitis rosa. NCBI lineage: Eukaryota > Metazoa > Arthropoda > Insecta > Diptera > Tephritidae > Ceratitis > Ceratitis rosa. Next base: position 13,135,470 of record JAWMAG010000006.1, read on the forward strand.
GCTGTCTAACCCGACGAGTGGAAATTTCATTCGGTGACCGCCCCTCGTCGGACTCGAAGAGATGCGCGAACTACTTTAGCCGACTCTTTACACTGCATCCTTCGGTAGACAAAGCGAAACGACGTGTAACCCGCCGTATGCGCAAAGTGCAAAGCGCCAGCGTGGCGCTTGATTTCTCTAGGGAAGAGGTTCAGGGGGTCATCGGGAACTCGAAAGTCTGAGGCTAAAGCACCTTGGACCAGCGGGAGCAGACTTCCTCACCAAGGTCCTCAACTTGTCTTTGACCACCCTAATGATACCTGACGTGTGGAAACCAGCCAACAGAGGAGAGTCTTATCGGCCACCGTAAGGAACGCCCCAATAGGCACCTCATAGAAGACAAACATCCACCTAGGCACATCAGAGAGGGAGTACTTGACATGAAGGACACCACCCAGCAACATATGCAACAACCACTGGACAGGATGGCGTACAGACGTGAATGGTGTGCTCGTAGAAAAATCACCACCTATTGCACCAACGAGCTCGAGCAGCCTCGAGAGACCAACTTAGATCTGGACATTGTAGCAGGTTAAGCTCCTACCTATCCAGACTCGACCCCAGCATACCCAACGTATGCCTTGCATGTGAAGGGTCTCCGCACGACACTAACCACCTCTTCACATGCCCCCTTAAACCGACTCTTCCACCTCCCCTCTCCCTTTGGTCCAATCCCGTCAAAACAGCACGTTTCCTGGACCTCCCTTTAGATGACCTCGGCGATTTAGATTGATTAAACCTGTCCCTAAGCGGGGCTAGGGAACCGCTACAGCAACAGCAACAACAAATGGACAGAGTGCTGAAGAACAGATGTCACATCTCTTTAACAATTTATTTCGGCGTATTTCCTTTTTTACAAGGAATTTAATCACAGCGCGGTGCACCAAATTGCGAGAATTTCCAGTTTCTGTTGACTACCTAAGGTCGCCCCTCGTATATACCTATAATGGCCTTATTTTTTTGCCATTAAATTGATAAAGTAAACAAGAAGAACCTTGCCTCAAAACTATGGGCAATTCCTAAAAGCAATCATTTCATTTAAACATTTGTATAACTGTAAGTATGTACATACTGATGTTTATAAATAAGTTGATCATCATAGAAAATAAATACTTTCATGATAAGATCCAAGGTGCACATAAAACGCGTGACAAATTATTGTTACTGTGTTATTTTTATTTTTTTATTTTATTGCTATTTTCATTAAAGAAAACAACAACAAAATTACAAAAAAAAAACTAACTGAAAATATGGCGATAAGCGACGAATTAAATTTAACTTCCACTCTGCCTTTTTGTATCTCTGTAATGTCAAAAGGAGGCGTGTCCGACTGCCGAAATTGCAAAATTATTTAGCGATTTGTTGTCATTATATACAATATTATACAATGGTTACCTTTATCTATGGTTAGCGCAGCGTTAGAGTCCATAGGGCAGCAATAGCTAAGGAACTTCCGATTTTGTTAAATAAAACATTTCTTCGTAAATTTCGGTTTTTGTTTAATTTTATTTGCTTCAAATTCATATAAGCAGTTAAGTCATTTTTTAATTAGTTCATTAAATTAGTCCAAATATAAGTAATTATACATACATGTATATCTATATTGGTTTTCGTTATCATTCCCAAAATGTTTGCCTTTTTTTGTTATTTAAAAAATAATCGTATTTGTTTGTGATTTCTATGAGAATTCTATGTGCTAATATTAACATTATAATTTTTAGATTTTTGTTCTTATAATTAAGCATAGTTTTTTCACTTTTAATACACATACACACCGAGCGGATTTCAAGATCCCATGCATTTGCCTGAATATACAATATATTTACAGAAGTAATACAATAATATATATTACATAATATTTATAATACGCTCGTTTTTAACATTTACTTATCAACTAGTTTCAGTTGCAAAATAATATAAGATAAACTAGTCATAACTGAAATAAAAATTTAAGGTTAATTTTGAACTTTATTACTATATGTAATAGTGTACTATACTATTTTATTTTATTTTATTTTACTCTTATTTTCTTATTAGAATTTGTGGATAAATTTTAAATATATTAATATATTTAATTTAATTTTTTTTTCTGTTGCATTATATTTCATTTTAATTTTCATTCTTTGATTTAATTTTTTTTATTTCATTTATTCTACGGATGTTTATTTTATATTATTTTACTTTCGTATTGGAATTTATGAACAAATTTTAAAATTTTAAATTTATTAGCATATTTTCATTAATTTTTTCATTTCGCTTTGCTTTATTCTGTTGTATTTGATTTTATATGATTTTGCTCTTTTCAATTTAGTTAAAATTTATTAGTTTTCAATTAATTTCCATTTATTTTATTATACTTTACTTTTCTTATCTTGATTTTTTCTTTGTATTTTATCTTTATTTTTTAATTAGATTTTAACTTATGATGCATAAATTATTTATTTTATATACCTTTTTTGCTTCATTTTGTTTTCAATTAATTTAATTTATTTTCTTTTATTAAAAATAATTAAATTTTTTATTCTAATTTTATTTTTTTTTTTTGGAATATGGTGATTTATTTGAACTTAATTAATATTTATTTTATTTTTTTATTTTGTTTCATTATTTCTTCTATTTAATTTGTTTTATTTTATTTCAGTTTGATATATTTTAATTTTGATTTGTTTTGACTTTTTTATTTATTTTATTAATTTTTATTTATGTTAATATTTTTATTTTATTTTATTACAATTTTTTATTTTATTTTAAATCATTTTGTTAAGTTTTAATTTTAATTTATTTTATTTAACTACATTTAATTTGATTTAAAAAAAATTAAAAAAATAAATAAATTTAAAATAAAATATATCAAACATTTTATTTTGAATTTATAATATTTATTTTAATAATTTTTTAATTCATTAATTTTATAATATTTTTTATTTTATTATAATTTTGTTTACTTTTTTTGATTTAATTTTTTTTATTTTAATTCATTTTGATATGTTTTAATTTTAATTTATTTATTCTTTTATTTAAATTTTTTCATTTATTTTGTTTTACTTTATTTAATTTAATTTTTTGTTTATTTTATTCCATTACTATGTAATTTAATTTTTTATTTTATATTTTGATTTGTTTAATTTAATTAATTTATTTTTTTTACTTGATTTTATTTTATTTGATATATTTTATTTTGAATTTATGTTTTTTTTTTTAATTTTATATTAAATTTATTATTTTTTTTTTTATTTTATTCTATTTCACTTCAATATATTTTAATTTATTCTTTTATTTATTGTTTATTTATTTATTTTGTTTTACTTTATATAATATTATTTTTTGTTTATTTTAATCTATTAAAACTTAATTATATTTTTTATTTCATATTTTGATTTGTTTCGTATAATTTATTTTATTTTGTTTGATATATTTTATTTTGAATTTATGGTTTTTTTATTTGTTTTTGTTTTATTTTATTCTATTTCATTTTAATGTATTTTAATTTTAATTTATTTTTTATTCACTTATTTTGTTTCACTTTATTTTTTGTTTATTTTATTCTATTAAAATTTAATTTAATTTTTTATTTTATATTTTGATTTGTTTAATTTATTTTATTTATTTATTTATATTTTCTTTATTTTATTTTATTTGATATATTTTATTTTGAATTTGGGTTTTCTTTATTTATTTTAATTTATTTTATTCTTTTATTCAGTTTTTATTCATTTATTTTGTTTTACTTTATTTAATTTTATTTTTTGTTTATTTGATTCTATTATAATTTAATTTAATTTTTTTTATTTTATATCATTTTGATAAGTTTAGCTTATTCATTTCATTTATTTCATTTTATTTATTTTTTTCATTTTTTTGTTTTATTATTTAATTTTATTTATCTATATATAATTTATTTGCTTTGATTTTAGTTTAAAATATTTTTCATTTATTAAATTTTTTAATTCTTTTATATATTTATTTTAATTTTATTTGATATTATTATAATTTAATTTATTTTCTTCATTTCATTTAATATTTTCATTTTTATTCATTTAGATATATTTAAATTTTTAATTTTTTTTGTTTTTATTATATATTTATTTTAAGTTATTGTAATTTAGCTTAATTTAATTTTTTTTTATTTTATATAATTATGATTTGTTTTATTTTTAATTTATATTATTTTATTTAGTTCTTAATTTTGGTTTTATTTTATTCTATTTTATTTTGTTTTAAAATAATTTAACTTATTTGATGTAATTTTGTATTTTATTTTATATAATTTTGTTTTAATTTTTTTATTTATTTATATTATTTAAATTTTTTAATTTAATAATAATATCTTTTTTCGTACTTTTTATTCTTTTTTTTGTTTATGTTTTAGTTTTCGTTTTATTTTTTTTCATTTCACTTTATTCTATTTTAATATAATTGTACATTTTGCTTTATTGTTATATTTATTTTCATTTTCCTTTTCGTTATAATTTTAATTTTAATTATAATTTTAGTTTTAGTTTTAATTTTAATTTTAATTAGAATTACATTATTATTTAATTATTATTATTTTGTTCAATTTTTTTAGATATTTCATTTTAATTTTTATTTATTTTACTTTATTTCATTTCACTTTTTCTATTTAAATAAAATTAATTTTTTCATTTCTTAGTTTATATTTTACTTAAATATTATTTTTTTTGTTTTTTTTTTTGTTTTTCGTTCTTCCTTTTTTAGTCTTTTCATTACTTATACTAGAAAAATACACTACTGCTGTTAAATATACTGCTTAATAATTTTATTTGTAAAGCTGTTTCTTTATTTATACATACATATATTATTTTTAATTTTTTAAAAATTCTTGACCATTTTGTTCAACCTGAATTTTAAGGAAAAAAATGGTATTTGTTGAATTCATTTCAAGTTTACGATAAAAGCTAAAAATGAACATGCAATGTAATAAATGTAGTAAGAAAACAATATTTTTTATTGAAAAAAATAACTTAGTAATTAAGAAAAAATTTAGAACCGTACAAAATAACAGTAGAGAATTTTAAATTTTAAATCCAAGTTTATTTTAACATTGCATTAAACAATTTTTTAAGTGTACAAACAAAAATACTTCAATAAAACCCAAACTAAATTTGACTAAAAAGAAAAACAATAACATATAATAAGTTTAAATTTAAAGTTTCGGCGAAATATGTACAGAGAAATCGTAAGGGAGAGTTTGAGAAGTTCAGTGAGAAGCAAGCAACAGATGCTTCAGTTAACAGTGTACGTGTATGCAAAACCAATGAGAATACCACCAAAAATATATAACAAGTTGAATAGCCCCTTGCGGGACAGGTGTTCAAGAATTTACCCGCGTCGGAGGCGACTAAGACGAAAGAATGTTTGCGATAGTCGAATTTTATCCGGCCAAGGACTGCCACTCCCGCAACATTTCCCAACGAACACTTTGGGGGATACTTTTGCCGCTGTAGCAACAACTATTCGGGAATAAATATCAATATTTCTTACGTGTGGATTTCCAACATTAAAAGCAAGATCTCACTGCGGAAGCCGGTTATAAAGTCCAAATACAAAACTATTCCTTATGCTTCGTAAAAATTCAATCAAAATCGGGATATCCTTAGAGACTGGTTAGCAAATTGAGTGCACTCATAAATTAAGCGTAAATAGTCTAAAGAAATATGTAGTAGAAAACGATATTGGCAAGAATTGCTTGAACTCATGTACCTATATGTGTGAGCTTAGATCCCTAACACCACCGACCAGTACTCCAAACACATAAAATTACCCCATCAGAGCACCAAAGGTAACGCAGCATTTAAAACTGCCAAATAGTCTAAAATCCTAAAGCAATGATTTTTTTTGCATTTGGAAAATTGAGTATTAAAATACATTTTCTAAATTTTATTATAATTCTTTCATTCATTTATTTCATCATCATCGTCAAATAATTACAGTGATTGGTGTTAGGTTGTTTATGAATTAAATATTATTTTTAAATTTATTTTCATTTTTTCTTTTTTTTCATCTTTTAAGTTAATATACGCAATTACTTTCATCATACACATTAAATTAAGAGAGTTCATTGTTGTTGTTTTCATTATTATTATTATTATTTCAATTACTTATTACGCTACTCACTTAAAACCAAAGTACGAACGAAGCTGCAATTAATGTGAATTTCCATAATTTATTTTTATCATAACTTTTCGCTAAACAAAAAAAAAAAAAAAATTGAAACAAATAATTCATTAAGAAATAAAAGCGACAAAAACAAGTTTTTATAATTTTTTTTTAATGATATTTATATATAGTATATTTATTACTTCACCACAACTAATCAACTTATATATAATAATAAACTACATACATACAATATATGTCGTCAACTGCAATTCACTAAATATTTTACATTAACTAAAATTAATCGAAGAAGAAAAATATGTGAAAACACAAATTAAACAACTAGAGTGTGAGGCGGGAGTGTGCGAGTGGGCGAGTGGTAATACATACGCATATACGTATGTATGAAAAATATTGCCACAAATTATATAGTAATTTTAAGCGCCGAGAATCAGACTACGTTTTGTTTTTTTTTTTTTTTGTAATAATATTTATATTGTCGTATGCTAAATTTTTGTTCCAGCAAATGTTTAAAGAACAAAAAGCTACATTTTTTTCCAACAAACCAAACTCAAAAACTATATGTAAATCACTTAAAATTCTCTGTACGGGAAATTTGTGCTGATCTTGCTCCCCACCACCACCACCGTCAGTGCGCGCACCATCATTATCATTTGGCTTTTGATTATATTTATTTTGTTACGATATTTTTCTTACGATATTTATTGTTGTTAGCTGTTAGCTTTGCCTTGCACGCCTAACACGCACCGCACGCACTACACACAACTGCACACATTTCAATTTGATACACAACACATATTTTACTCTTTCAAAATGTATATTTTTAATTATTAATAATTATTTATTGTTATTCAAATTAACTAAAAACGTAAGATCGATCAACTTCTACTTCAACAACAAAAATTGCAGTTTTACGGCTAATTTTGCTTGTAAATTTTGTTTGCTTTTATTATTTTAATTTTTTATTTTAAATGATTTGACAACATAAAACAGGAAAGAGAAAGAGAGTTATTAATGTTATTAATAATTACTAATATAATTTGAAGGAAGAAACTAAATAACGCTTAAAGTAAAAGAGCATAAGAAGAAGAAAAAACTCAAACTCAAATTAATTACAACGATAAAGCAACAAAGGAAGTATTGTATATAATAATGCGTTTGAATAATTGTTTTTTTTTTTTTTGCATTTTCTTTTTGTTTTTTGTTTGTTTGTTTGTTTGTATTTTTTATGTTTTTGTAAAGAACGAACCGTGGTGAGATAGTAGATAATCTTATATTGCTAAGTAAGTTAAAATATAACTTTTATCGCTTTCGCCCCCATTCATCAAACATTTTGAATTATAGTTATTTATGTATATATATATACATATATATATATATATATATATATATGTGTGTGTATATATAGGTAATATGTATATTTTATTAAATTAAATTAATCCATTTGCATTTACTCTCATTTATGTTTAAGCCTAAATCTTCAGCTCCGACGATCTGCTTTTATTAATTTATGTTTTCTTTTTCTTTTTTAAATTAATTATGATTTTCTTTTTGTTTTCCTTTTCGTTTTTACCGCTTTTCATTTACTGCACACTATAAACTAAGTTTTGTTTTTTTTACTTCTCTTTTTTAGTTTTAATTAAAATATGTTGTTTACTCCTGCACGCAATTTTTAATAGTAAACTAGGTAAAAGTTTTTTTTTATGATTTTATGATTTTTACGTTTTTTTTTTTTGGTTTTTCATTTTTTTTTTTTCTCATTTCTTACTTGTTACTCTCTTTTAGCTCATTTTCTGTCTCGCTTGTGTTGTTGTAATAATAATAATAATAATATAATATAATAGTAATTGTTTTAATAATAATTAATGTTGTTTTGTTTTTGTTTTTTATTTTTTTTTTTTATTTATTTTTATTATTTTTTAATTTTTCGTTTGTGTTTTACTCATTTAGCTGTAATTGAAATTAGTAGTATTGAATAAAGTTCCATATATGTTCTTATTGTTTGCCAAGAAAGTGTAGGTGTGTGTGTGTGTTTTTGTATTTTGTATATTAATGTAGTTTTTATTTTAACTTTTGTATTGTATTTTGTATTGCGAAATTTCTAAATATCTTAAAAACTAATTGCAGCCAAAAAAAATGTAAACCAGCTTCCTCAACTCTCCAAGGAGGAAGGGGGAGGCGCCGTTGTAGACATGTCGCATGTTTGTTTGCCTGCGCTTGTCTGTGCGTGCGCTGTGTTTCGTTGAGTTGTTCTGTACATTTACGCCAGTCAGTAGTGTGTTGCGTTGATGTGGTGTGTTCCCATTCTCTGCAGCTGCCGTCAGCTTGGAAATGTTGGATAAAATTGTGTTACATCCTTGAATACGCCAACGCTGCTGGAGCTATTGGAAGTTATGGCAGCATTGATGGTAGGGCGCTTCGTAGACAGAGTCATTAAATTAATAGCTTTACTCCAAACCATACGCTACCAACTGCAGCAGAGTGTCTGCACCATTAAGCTCCCCACTACTGTGGTTATTGAACACTTCCTCCCCCTATAAGCCAAGTATAAATTGCATACACTGTCGGCTATATAGCGCACCCATGTCGCGTGTACATCTTCAGCCAATCAAAGACGCCTGCTTTTCTCCTTTCAATTAATCACTGCATTATTTTTTTGTTTTTTTTTTTTGATTTTTTTTATTTTGGCTTTTTGTGCTGTGTGTTTCCTTCCATGCAAGTTTGTCAGTATGTTCCAGCATACATTCGTCGTATGTTTGTTGGCGTTGCGACATGTGGGCGGGTGTCCATACGTATGGTTGAAGAGGTGTGGCGGCTGGTAGGTAGTGTCTTATGAAATTCAAGCAATATTCCTGTGTGTGTTGGTGGTATTCTGTTTAATATGTATGTGTGCCTGTGTATATATATGATGTATGCTTCTTTGAGGAGTTTATATTACATTCAAATTAACTCTCTGCACTATACTACTAAATATATATATATATATTTTTAATTTTTCAATCTTTTTTAGCTGAGTTTTGTTTTCGGCATTTTTTGTTTTGTTTTAGTATTGTTTTTGTTTTGCTCTTTCATCCATTACTTTGCTGTTTTGTTGTGTGTACGTGTATGTGTGTGTTATTGTGTATATTAATTATTATTATATATATATATAGTTATTAATTATATTACCATTATTATTTATATTTAATTTTTATGTATATATTTAATATTTATATTTATATATATATATATTTATATTTATATTATAAAGTTGATGGCACAAAAGTTCAAATTTTTTGTATTTTTTCGCCAACTACCACAGGATTATTGCGTCGAATCTCTTGGGCCCCATGTTCCCGATAGTTAAATGTGCAGTCGTGTTTATCACTGTATCTGTGTACAGCGCAGTAGAGTCCACCACATCGGCATTGAAAGCCTGCAATAGAGAGAGAACAGAATTTTGATTAATTTATTGAAAAGAGAAATAAAATTGCAATAAAATTGAGGTAAAGCAAACAAAATTTTCGGCATGATAAATTTTCTAAATTAATTTTGTTTTTATTTTTACTTATATTAAACGATGACAACCAAATCTTTCAATGCTCTTGCGTTTGTACTTAAAGAATTTTCTCATGTTTTTCTTTTTCAATTTTTTTATTTTTAATTATTTAACGTTTGTGATTTTTAATTTTTTTTATATTTTTTTAAATAATTTATAATTTTTATTTGTTTTTTTTTATTTTTTATTTTTTATTTGTTATTTTTTTATTTGTTATTTTTTTATTTATTATTTTTTTATTTATTTTTTTATTTATTATTTTTTTATTTATTATTTTTTTATTTATTATTTTTTTATTTATTCTTTTATTTATTATTAATATTTTTTATTTATTTATTATTAATATTTTTTATTTATTTATTATTATTTTTTTTATTTATTTATTATTATTTTTTATTTATTTATTATTATTTTTTATTTATTTATTATTATTTTTTATTTATTTATTATTATTTTTTATTTATTTATTATTATTTTTTATTTATTTATTATTATTTTTTAATTATTTATTATTATTTTTTATTTATTTATTATTACTTATTTATTATTATTTTTTTATTTATTTATTTTTATTTTTTTATTTATTTATTATTAATTTTTTATTTATTTATTATTATTTTTTATTTATTTATTATTATTTTTTTATTTATTTATTATTATTTTTTAATTATTTATTATTATTTATTTATTTATTTATTATTATTTTTTTTTAATTATTATTTTTTATTTATTTATTTATTTATTTTTTATTTTTCTTATTTATTATTTCTTTATTTTCATTTTTTTTCATTTTGTTTTATTTTCATTTTTTTATTTTATTTTTTTTTAATTTGTATTTTTATTTTTTAATTTGTATTTTTATTTCTTAATTTGTATTTTAATTTTTTAATTTGTATTTTTATTTTTTAATTTGTATTTTTATTTTTTAATTTGTATTTTTATTTTTTAATTTGTATTTTTATTTTTTAATTTGTATTTTTATTTTTTAATTTGTATTTTTATTTTTTAATTTGTATTTTTATTTTTTAATTTGTATTTTCATTTTTTAATTTGTATTTTTATTTTTTAATTTGTATTTTTATTTTTTAATTTGTATTTTTATTTTTTAATTTGTATTTTTATTTTTTAATTTGTATTTTTATTTTTTATTTTTTAATTTGTATTTTTATTTTTTAATTTGTATTTTCATTTTTTAATTTATTATTATTTTAATTTAATTTGTTATATATTTTCTTTTTAAGTTTTTTTTTATATTTTTCCATATATTTTTTATTTTAAGTTTTTATATATAATTTTTTATATATTTTTTACTTCTTTTTTTATTTTATTTTTTATATTTTTATTTATTTCTATCTTTATTTATTTCTATTTTTATTTATTTTTTATTTTGTATTACATGCCTTATATATAATATTATATATTATTGCTCTTTGCTTTTGCTTTTATCATTATCATTTTCATTTTCATTCAATAACTCACCTGTAAGACCAACTTTCTTACGGCACTCAGCGCAACGATTCTTTTTCTTTTTTGCATCTTTATCTTCCTCCTTGTCTTTGTCTTCTTCGGCTGTTTGGGAGGTTGATGTTGATGTTGATGGACCAGCAGCGGCAGCAGCTTCGGTGCTAGTTTTAGCTGCGCTTTCTTCGTTTATTTTCTGTAAGCAAAAGATTCAAGGTAAAGCGTGAATAAATGAAATAATTTATGAAATGTGGAAAGAGAAATTTTAATTATTAGAATTTATTTTAGTTTATAACCTGCATTCACTCGCTGTCTAGGTGATTCACTGGCATTACAAATTGTCTCTAATATTCTACATGCTTAATACTAAATCTCTCTAGAATTATTTAAAATACTTCTTAAGTATGTTGATATAAAGGGTATGCGACATACGTGTAAGAAAGACTCTTCCTATTCTACCAGCTACACATAAACATTTCTACAAGATAAGAATCAACGTATTTTAGGTGGCTAAAAGCCAAAATTCCTTTGCTTGTATGCCAATTTTTTTTTTTTTTTTTTTTTTGTAAATGGTAAAAGAAGAGAATTATTTGTTCTTGGTTGCTTAGTGCAATGACAGCGATATACAAGTGCAGTGCCCGTGAAATTTAATTAAACATAAGAAACTGTAGTTTAGAGTAGACCCTATTGCTGAGTATATGCAGAAGTTGCTTGCTCATGTGATTCTTATTTAATCTTTTTTCTAAGCAATGACGGAAGTTTAAAAGAGAAGGTGGCAGAGCGAAAATGATAAAAAAAAAATTAAAAATATAATAAGAAAAAAAATTAAAATTAAAATAAGATATAAAAATAAAAAACACAAAATATGAAACAAAAAAGAAATAAAAATAATATATATATATATAAAAATAAAAATAAAATTAATAATCATTAAAAATTATTAACTTGTTTTTAAAAACAATGGAAAATTATACAAAAATTAAATATTAAATTTTTATTAAAAAGAAGAAAATAGAAAATATTGATATTATAAAAAATTAATCAAATTAATCAAAAAAAAAAATTGGAAAACTACAAATATGAAATAAAAAATTTAAGAATATAAAAATATAAAAAATTAAAATATAAATTAAAAAACATTAACATATACACATTCATATAAAAAAAAAATTATAACAAAATAAAAATAAAAAATTTATGTTTCCTAAAGAGTTAAAAAGTTTTTGAAAAAATTGAAAATCGTTAGAAAATTAAAAATTAATTTTTTTTTTAAATGGGATAAATTGAAATTAAAATGGAATACAAAAAAATCAAAAAAAAAACTCAAAATTTAAATCAAAAAATTGATGATGAAAATAAAAATTTAATACATAAAACATTCAAAAAAATTAAAAATTCTATATTCTAAAAATATACATACATATAAGTATATTAAAAATATAAAGAAGTTAAAAACTAAATGTTTATTAAAAAAGGAACGATGAAAAAATGGGAAATACTAAAAATAATATTATAACAACAAAAAATTAAAATTAATATAATAATAAAATAAAACAAAAACATTAATAAATATAAAACAATCAAAAAAGGTGAAAGGTAAAATATTTCTTTTGAGTCAAAGTGAGAAAAATGTTGATGAGACATTTGTATTTTGTGGAAATAAAATAGAACTAAGGCAAAATAAAACCTATAAACAACAAAAAACAGAAGAAATTTTTATCGTATCCTTTTTACTACACTTCCACTAATTCTTTGCAGACAATAATTAATAAAACCTAAAGAGGTCATTATGAAAAAAAAAAATTAAGGGCAAATGTGACACCAATAATTCTTGCCCCACAAATTTGCAAAGCCTTTAAAATTTACAGCTATTTCGCGCATTTGGTTTGAGAAAATTGTGAGAATCAGCATATAAACTATGTATAGACAAGAAATAACCGTTAAACTTGCATTACATACATTTTCAATAAACAAATTCTAAACAAGAATCGAATTGGTAAGACATTTACCCCTTTTTTAGATGAATTATTATTACTAGTTGAGGTCGTAATGAAAGCAGTAGGTTCGGCAATTGGCACTACCACTGGAGCAATTATTGGATTTTGTAATTCTTGTGACGTATGCACTGGGCCATCACTCGCAATAAGACTACCACCATCAGCGACATTAACCTGAGATGCGACTAAATTCGAGTCAACCGCATTATTTGGTATTTCAGTTTCATTTGACGGTGGTGGTGCTTCTTCATTGTTTGATTTATTTATTGGTTCTTTTGTATGTATCTCTTTGACCATAGCCACTGTTATATTATTGCTTGTGGTGGGTATATTAAAGGTGTCAACACCATTATAAACTTTCGCACTTTGTTTGGCGAATAGCGCGGCTTTATCACGCCCAGGACTAAAACGGCGTACGGGTGGCACATTAACAGAACCCGATTCGACAATGCCGGCGCCGGCGGTGGACATTAAATGCTTACGCCTGAGCAACCGACGATTATTAAAACTAGTGAGTTGATTATCATTATCATGGGAATTTGTTGGCGCTGTCGTAGTGGCGGCTGGCGCATTGTCATTTGTTGGCGTTTCCTCGGCATTTGTTACAACCGGCGGATTTCTTGTAAACTGTTGCTCCAACTTAGACAACTCAGCCGCCTCCATTTCAGCTTGTGCGCCCTGTGGCGCTTTTTTCAACTTTTTCGTCACTTTATTTGTGCCAGCTTTATGTTTAACCACAGTTATTTGCTTAACTTTGAGTATTGATTTGGATTTGACCACAGTAGTGGCTGGTGCATCAGTAGATTTTGTGGTGCTAGGTGCTGGACGTGTTTTTGATTTATTCGGTGGCATGAAGTTTACATGACGTTTGCGTTTCGTTGAAGTTGTTGTTGTTGTTGTTGAACGCTTATCGGTGGACCGTTTTACATCATCACCGCTGGCCGAGCGTAATTTTCTAATGTCTTGTAAAATACAAGTAACAAAGGAAAGGTATATGAAACAACAAACAATTTGTTAACTTTATTAATGAGTGCTCACGATTTCGACGTGTGGCTGCAGTGCTAGCCGCTAAAGCTGTTGCAGTTGCTGCTGTTGTTGGTTGATCAGAAGCGACTGTTGTTGACAACATATACTTTTTAGCAATTTTATCATTCTTTTGCTGTTGCTGCTGCTTACGTAGACGCTCTTGTGCGTCTGTAGTGGCAGTTGTGGCAGTATTTTGTGATACGGTCTTAATTTTAGCAGCGGACATATTTTTGAATTTGTTTCTTTCTCTTTACCAAATTCACTTAACTTGAAAAGCAAATTTTTGAACGTGAAACGAGTTCAACGGAGAGCACCGAAGATGTTTAATTTGTTTCGGGAAAGGCTTTTGAATTAAGCAATTTTTATTTATTGTAAATTTTCATACTTTACACCAGCGCTACCACTTCAGTCAACGTACAACGTAAAAGGATATCAGTTTCTGAATTTTTTTTGTGTTTTTTGTTCTAAATTGTGAATTTTGGAAGTTAAATAAATTTTATGTGAATTTTGAAAACCGAAAAACGACGTTTTAAATGATTTAGAATTCAAAGAAAGCAAATATACAAGTGTATATATTTTTATGTCAAGTTTAGAGTTATTCAATAAATAAAAATTTATAGAGAAAAGAAATTTTATATTAATAAAACTAAAAAAAAGTAAGAAAAACACAGTAACGATTACAAAAATATAAAAAAAAAATAAAAAAAAAATAAAATTAAATAAAAAATAATAAAATTAAATAAAAAATAATAAAATTAAAAAACAATAAATAATAAAATTAAAAAAAACAAAAATAAAATTAAAAAAAAAAAATTAAAACTACATAAAAAATTATAAAATTAAAAAAAAAATAATAAAATTAAAAGAAAATATAAAATAAAAATAAAAAAATAAAATAAAAATAAAAAAAATAATAAAAAATAAAGAAATATTATAATAAATTAAGGAAAAATGAAAATAAAATATTAAAAAAAAATATAAAGATTAAAAAAATATTACAAAAATTAAAAAAAAAAATTCAAAAATTAAAAAAAAAAAATTACAAATATTAAAAAAAAAAATTACAAAAATTAAAAAAATATATAAAATTAAAAAAAAATTATAAAAATTAAAAAAAAAATATAAATATTAAAAAGGAAAAAATATAAAAATATATAAAAAAAAAAACATATTTAAAAAGTTAAAGAAACCAAGTGGGTGGATATTTGAAAAGCATTTAAAAAAAATATTTACTGCCTTTTAAGAAATTTTCCAATAGCGTAAAGTAATCTAACTAATTTTCAATAATTTATTGTTTTTCCCTAACTCTCGCTGTAAACCTGTGTGAAATTTGCTCTGGTTCTACTTTCTAAACATAAAACTTCACAAAAAAAAAAAATTATCGCAAATATCAATTACCTCTTTTATTTCATTATGTTGCTGTTGTAAACTTTGCACTGTCGGCTGTGCTGTATTGGTTATTGTGATGGCTGGACTGAATGTGGGACTTGGCTGTGGGCTTGGAACTGATACAGGTGTGCTGCTAACAGGTGGTTGTTGCTTTTTTCTCAAAGAATCCTAAATAAAGGAAAATTTTGGTTATTAAGAATTCATAATATTTTAAACAATTATATAGTAATTATCGATTTATAAATACAAAATAAAATTATTTATTATCATTTTGCATTCATCACATTTCATACTCACCTTATAGCACACTGAGCAAAGACCGTCGGTGGCAGGATTGCCATAGAAACCGCAACCAGAGCGGCACATGGGTTGCATCGGATTAGATTCACGTTCCATTTTTGTTTGTTTGTTTTATGTATTTTGTTTGCTAAGTTTAATGTAGTGTTTTTTGTTGTTGTTGTTGTTGTTGTTCTTTTTATATTGATTATTCGCTACGACTTTGCTAACTTTGCCGCCTTCTTTTGATAAATCCTTTATCACTTCTTAGCACCGAACGCTCAATAATTATGCTGTTTATCTGCTCAATCACGTGGCTGTTTTGCCGTTTATTGTAGTTGTATTTAATTTTTATATTTTACGTTGTTGACGTTTAAGAAATTCAGCAAATGAAGTGAAGTTAATAACAGTTCTTATTTATATATGTTTAACACAACTCGTTGATGGTAGAACACTCAAGAAAATTTGCAAATAACTGTTGGCTTTCAATATAAATTTTAAAGAAATATCAATTTCAATACAAAAAAAAAAGTTTTTGTGTGTGTGGTGAGTGGATGAGTGAGTTTTGAATAACTTCAACCAAAACAACTTCTCGCTGCTGGCAGATTTCGACTCCTGGCGCTAAAAAAAGAGAGAGGAAAAAAAATTCAAAATTAGTACAAAAATTTATCAAGAATATGTAGTATAAAAAAAAACTCACCACAATTTATGAACTGATTGTCCAGTTGAAGCAAATTTCGCTTGTTGCTGTTGCTGCTGCTGCTGTGGCTGCCGTGCACACAATTGGAAGTGCAATTGAAAAGAAATAAATAATATTTTTGTTGAAATCAATTATTTTGTTGCTGTTAGCTGTTGTATTTGGCGGTGGTGATGTGGTGTTGGTGACTATTGACCGGTGACTGGCACACAATGTCGCCTTGTTGACTATTTATGCTTGTTGACTCTTGTCGCCGATTAACAAACTTCTCACCGCTGATAGCTGCTGCTATTTATTGTTGTGTTGATAATGGCAAAACTCACTCGCTTTCTTTGTTATCGCCCAGAACTGTAATTGAAGAAAGAAATAAGAGAAATGATTAGTTTTGTAGGAACAAAATTGTTTATGAAAAAACAAATATTTTTACAAAATTGAACACTTGATAGTTTCCAAGAATACCGGAAATACTCAAAATTTACTATCTTGAAAATCAACAGTTTAATTCTAGAACACAAAATATTAACGAAAATTCAAGTGAATTAAAACGACGATTTTAGTGCGCAAAATTAACAAGAAAAAATAAATAGATCAAATAATAATAATATTCAAACTTTACAAATTTCCAAAATTGCTCCCTTCACTTGCTCAAAGTATTTGATAACATTTTTTTTTTACAGAGGTATATGCTGAAATGGCTACTCTCACAAACTGCAGATATAATTGAAAAAAAAAAAAAAAATATTACCCATGCGAAACTGTGAGCTCGCTATGAACTGTAAAGTGAAATTGATGGAAATCATTTGAAAGCATAAAATTCCCAAGCATTTTACAACACGAAAGAAAAACATAAACAACATGTGACTAATCAATAAGTGTGCAAAACCAAATATTAATTTCATGAAAAATGCATAAAAATACACTATTAGAGAATAGCAATTTTTTGAGAAATTTGTTTGGGGTTTTCAATGCCTGCTTGTACCTACAACAATTTTACAATAACTTCAAAAATATGTACCTATGCATAAATTGTGAAGGTTTTAGTTTATTTTTATTGTTTAAACAAAATTCCAGACTAAAGATTTGATGTTTTAAACGTTTTCTGTAAATACAGTAGAAATAAATTGCATAAAAGTTAATGTGACAACAAAAAGAAATCTCTAAATTTGTTTTTAGGTATGTACATAAGTTTTTAATGAACAAATTTTTTGGGAAAATTTGATTTACGACAACACATTACACAAAAATTCGCTATCTCCCTATGCTAGATAAATAAAAAATAGTAATCTCATATATTTAGTTCTCTCAAGATATGTAGAATTACACTTAAAAGCATTATTTAACTGTTTTTGCACAGCTTTAACAATTCATAACATTTTTCACATTTTTTTTTTTTAAATCATATCTGGCGCGAAAATATATCTATTTTAATTTAATTTACTTTTCTTTAAGGTTATAAAGCACTTTTAACAGATATTTGGTGCAAGTTTTCTATGCTCTATATTTTTAACACAACAACAAATACCTGCAACGCAGCACCAATTTAAAAAATTAGTATGTTTGCACATGCATTTGTAACAAACAAAAAAAAAAAAAGAAATAATTGAAAAAAGTGCAACTGCAAAAAGCTGAGTTCACAATAGTTGAAACAGCTGTGGCAACATATCAAATTTTACTAACACCAAAAACGAAAATACACGACACTGACAGCGCCAACAACAAAAGTTCAATATTGCAAAAAAAAACACAAAACTATGCAAAAATAACACTACTTATAGTTGTTGCTGTAGTAATAATCTTTCTCAAGGCTGTCTTCACAACAAGATGGCTGCTAAACACGCGCCGTATCTGCCTTATACAAGAACAATAAATGACAAGCAAATTTATTTCACAGAAGTAGAAAAAAAAATGTAAATTTATCGAATTCTTACTTTTTTATTATATACATACAAAGTATGTAGTATGTTTATAAATGATAGCAGTTTCGCGTTGCTTTAACGAAAGCGGTCGCTACTAAACACAAAAACACACTCGAATATTAATTTAATTTAATTTTTTTGCGTTTTTCTTTACGTTTGACGACGACAACGTATGACCAAACATAGACGACAGAGCCAAGCAGCAACTCGCACAGCACGAATACAACCGAACTAAACCGGATTGAACTGATGATGACGGAGTGTGCTGCGGCGTTTTTATAGCTGCGCTGCAGCTAGACCTCTGCGGGAGCATTTGTTTATGTTATGCTTATGCATACCTGCGTATACATACATACATACATACATACATACATACATAGACATATGAACAAACGTATATACATACTTGATACTGTTATCAAATCATTTGTTATTTTTCTGCAAGAAACTCAAGGAGAAGAGAGATTTAGTTGCTGTTTGTTGTTATTATCCTTCAATAACTGAGAAGGGGTCTCCTTCTGAATACATACATACATTCATATGTATATATGTACACAGTTTCTTTTCGTTGAGCAGGCGGTGAGAGGATAACTTGTTATTTTTGTTGTCATAGAACAGATAAACAAATGTGCCTATACATCCATACATATGTACATATGTACAAATAGACGTGTACATATTAAATACCTTACCTAACGGTTTTATTTGTTGGCAATTATGAAAATATGCTAATTTTAGGTTCAGGTTTACTATTAAATATTATTATTATTTAGTATTATTTTTATGAGCACTTGATTTTATTTTAGCTTTGAAAGCACAAAAATGCATAACATTTTGTATGTTAAGAGAAAATTCATCACGAAATTTCATTTTCAACACAAGTTAAATTGTAAGCGAAATCCAAGTCAAGCGTTAAACGAAATTTATACAATATGTATGGAAGTACATATGTTTTATGTTTTAAATCATGATAACAAAAAAATTTACACGTGCATTTCCATTATTTATTAAGTCGAACGTCGACTTAAAGAGAAATTGAATGTATTTTTTTAACAATAACACAAATATTTTACCTCAATACTAATTTTATTTTATTTTTTTCTAATATACTTCATTTACTATAATTTATTTAAATTCATTTTATTTACTCCGCTTTTATTTTATGTTATTTTAATTTATTTCATTTTATTAATTTTTTATTTTAATATTTTCTATTTATATTTTTTAAATTTTATTTTATTACATTATTTTATTTATTATATTTTTTCTCTCATTTTATATTTATATCATTTAATTTTTTTTATTTCATTTAATTTAAATTCATTTAATTTTATTTCATTTTATTTTATTTCATTTAATTTTATTTCATTTAATTCAATTTCATTTTGTTTATTCAATTTAATTTAATTTGTTTATTTAATTCAATTTATTTTTTTTCTTTCATTTTATTTAATTTTAAAATATATACTTTTTTGTAATATGCATACATATCTCATTTACTGTAATTTATTTATATTCATTTCATTTTTTTATATTTTTATTTGATATTATTTTAGCTAATATTATTTTAGTTTATATTACTTTATTTATTTTTATTTTTATTTAACTTTTTTTGTATTTTTTTATTTTATCTTATTATTTTATTATTTTTTTATTACTTCATTATTTTCATTATATTTTATTATTATTTTTGTTATATTTTCTTATTTTTTATATCTTTATTATTTTTTTTAATAAAATTTTATTATTTTTTTATTATATTTTATTTTTTTTTTTATTATTTTTTATTATAATTTATTATACTTTTTATATATTTTATTATTTTTTATTATATTTTAGTATTTTTTGATTATATTTCAGTATTCTTTTTCATTATATTTTAGTATTTTTTTATTATATTTTATTATTATTTTTATTATTTTTATTATTTTTTATTATATTTTTTATTATATTTTTTATTATATTTTTTATTATATTTTTTATTATATTTTTTATTATATTTTTTAATATATCTTATTATTTTTTTTTATTATATTTCAGTATTTTTTTTTTATTATATTTCAGTGTTTTTTTATTATATTTCAGTATTTTTTTTATTATATTTCACTATTTTTTTTATTATATATTTGTAGTATTTTATTATATATTTTTTATTTTAAAATTTTTTATTTTATAATTTGTTATTACATTTTTGATAACTTATTTATTTCAATTAATTTAATTTGTTTTAATTTATTGTATTTTTTTATGTCGCATTATTTTTTTGTATTATTTTGTTTTGTTTCTTTTCATATTTTAACGTAATTTATTTAAATATTATTTTTTATTTCTCTCTATTAAAAATAATTACATTTCCTAGTATTACATTAAAGAAAAATATTAAAACGAAACGCCAATTATCCCAAATTTTTATTACTTAGCAGGTAGAGTGTTTGCTTGAGCATAAAGAGAGATCTAATATATATACATATGTACATACATAAATCAAATTACAAGGATAGACGTATGTTTAACAGATATGTATATAGCAAAAAAAATAATACTTTCTAAGAAAAGGGTATTTTTAAGAAAGAAACCCAAAAGAGACCGCGATTCCACATAAATGAAATTCAGTCATAAGTAGCAAAAATATATATTTATATGTACATATGTATACAACCACATACAACATGCATGATTGCAACAAGCTTGATTGATATGACGTCTGGCTGACTTGCTTGCGCGCTTGAGAAGTCACGATGGGAGGACAGCTTTTTGAAGAAAGTCAGATACACATACATAAGTAAAGAAAAAACCTCAATGCAGCTGAAAATATACAAACATACGTATATCACAGAAAACAACAGAGAGTGACGTTAGTATGTAGATGAAAAATATATGTATGTATATGTGATATATGAGGTGAAAAACTACACCAACTGTCAACGCAGACGACAAATAAATTGAAAAAAAAAACAAAAAAACCATTAAAGCTTAGACAAAAGTAAAATAAAATTTATTTGTAACAAATACAACAAAAAAAACACATATACATATATACAATATACAATAATTGTGTGGTGAATATGCTTAGAATGGCATGCGCACTAGCATATGACCTTACACAGCTGTCAGAAACTCAATACCAGAGGTAAAGGAAAACGAAAATGAGTTGAGTTGAGTTGTTTCACAAAAATGCACCAATGTAAACATACACATGCACATTTACGTAAGCATCTGTACAGCTAAATTCTCCTCTCATTATATTAGTTTACAATTACAGCCCTGTATTTGTGTGTGTGGTGAATTACGACAGCTGAGAGCAACTGTCAAATGCAGAAAAAGCAAAGTCATCGCTTATTGACAGCAAATCGACAACAAGTTGATGACAAAGGGGAACATGTTGAAAGCTGAGAGAGTATTATCAGCAACCCCACCATACACACGCGCACACTTACTACAAACAGCTGTAGAGTTAAATTTTATTATTTTTTGTTTACAAAGTAATTATACGAATATGTAAGTTAGTATGTACATACATATGGCGTCTCACCCATCCAGGCGGTTAACCCAGCCAGACTATCAAATAATAAATGAGCAATTTGGTGCATTAGAGCGCACTATTCACCACACTGTGCTGCATATAAAATACTCTTTACATAACTGCAGTGAGTTTAATATGTAATTTCAATGTTATATTCTAGCAAAGTACATATATTTCTTAAGAATACAACAAACATACATACATACATATATATTTCCTTTATGCGAGCGCTGGGGGAGGGAGCTTTTGGCGTATGGTGAAAAAGTTTGTTAGCTTAAATTTGGGGAGTGTACATACATATGTATGTATGTATGGTTATATCCATATGTCTGCACGCACATTTAATAAATAGACATCAGCATAATTAAAGCAGACATGGCGCTGGGGACCCCCGCAGTTGTTGGGTCTACGCTCACGCTGACGCTAGCGTTACACGCGGTTAACGTTGACAGCGCACAGTAACAACACAACACAACACAGGATTTGTCGTTTCACTCTCAATAACTAAATACATATATATTGTATTTGTAAATTGCATACATATATACAAACATATGGTACATACATATGTACAAATGTACACATAGCAACTCAACTGCTGTGTCACACGTTTTACATTACAGGGTGTGTTTTTGAGTACACATATTCTACGAGGGCACATATTTTCTGCCAGTTCTTGAAATGAATGAAGCATTTTTGGCGAGGAATAAATACATACATACATACATACATACATATATGTATATATTAGTATGAATATAATTACCATGAAATTTTTAATTTGTAATGTAAATTCTATATGTATGTATTTAAGATTCACAATAACTTTAGTAAAATCGCCAGGTAATCCTAGTGAAGACCACAGAAGACCCACTCGCACAGATTCAAATTTTTTAAATCATTTCGCCCTCGAAACTCCTTCTAAGAAAACTAAAGAAAAAATATTTTAGGGGCAGCGACAATTTGCATTAACCTTTTATCGGTCGATTCGTGGAAAAATGCTGAATTTCATGAAAATTTCACGAGATAATGAAAGTTCGGTTAGCGAACTTCATAAAAACTAGAAAAAACTGATAAAAGCTTTAAAATGTGAAAAAGAGATTTATGAATTTCTACATTGACGTCAAACTCTTCTCAAAGAAATAAACTAAGAAAAGCCGAAAAGAAATTTCAAGCAACCAATAGAAATTGAAAGACCGCTCAGGCAGAGAACCGATACTTAAACACGTTCTGGAAAAGAAAAAAAAACAAAATATTTTGCAAATTACCTAAGCAAAGTATTTCAATCTAATGAAGAATGAATGCCTGCATCCATGGTAAAATTATCTGTCCAAACTGCAAAATCAGCCAAATTCCCTAGCTAATGTTTTATACTGTCCAGCAAGCCGACGAGCAAATTTTGAAAGAAGGGATCTGCCAGTCTTTTGAAGAGCAATGTCGTACCTTTCGTCTATCACTACTAATGAACTACAGCTGTCATACACTAGTATTAAGATTTTAAAACTTATTGTTTGGCTTAAATTAAGCAGAACCAATTAATAGATATACTTAAATAAAAAAAAAAATATTTTAAAAAATATTCCTTATTTTCGGAATTAAAATTTGTCCATCAAATTTAATCTATATTTTCTGATTTTCATTTTTTTTTCGATAGTAGTGGACCATAAAACATATTTGTTTCTAAAAACATTCGAAATATATTACTTTTCAGAATAAACTAAAAAATTTAAAAAAAAAGTAATAACAAAGCATTAAAAAAAAACAAATTTAAGTAGAAATATATGTTCAAACTTTATAATAAAAAAAGATTATTTAAAAAAGTTAATTTAAATGTATTTTATTTACGTTTATTTTTATTGGTCAACCCTGTATATCTACGAGTGAATATGATATGTATGTATGTATATAAGCCTGGAGCAGCAGTAGTGGGGCGTCCGGTTGGCGTTGGCAACGCATATATTTTGCATACGTTTTGCACATACATACGTATGTCTGTATGTACGTATGCAAGTACGTTTGTATTTGGCGTACTTACAGTGGTGGCTGTTGCTATTGTTAGCCCACAGCGTTGGAGTTGGCGTTGGCGTTGGCGTCGGCGTCATTTTGCTACTTGGTGTTGATTGCAGCCGACGACTTTGAGCTGACGATGGGGGCGTATTGCGTTGTGAGTACTTGAATACATGTGTACATACACACATACATATGTATATAAATTAAGTCTATTTCCCTTTAAAAAGCTGCGCTACACAGTAAAATAAATGCAAATGCAAATGCAAATGCAAATACATACTAGATAAATATGTGCATACATACATACATTGGTGTGCACATACATTTGTAAGTATCTATCTGCTTTCATGAGCTTATTTAGCTGTGGCTTTTATGCGCCAACTTTTATTTATTTATTTATTTTTTTTTTTTTTTTTAATTTTACTTTTGCTCATTGCATTTGTTTGTTGGTTTTTGTTATTTTTGCATTTTATACTGCGCCATTAAATGTTGCTTTGAACTTCTTTTTAGCTAGCCTCATGTGTAGTATGTATGTAGGTATGCACATATAAATATATGTATTTACTTTGGCTTTTGCATTTGCTTTTATTTCATTCTTTTTTTTTAAGCTTTTCAAACTTGTTAAACAATAATTCATTTGCAGCAACAATTTTGCTTAACAAGTTGTTTATTTTTTTAAAACATACCAACATATGGTACATATGTACATACAAGTATGTATGTAACAACAGCAATAAATGCATGCTCATCAATAGCTATAGAGTCATATTGAACAGCAACTTTCAATGGCTGTTTTCGAACCAGTTAAATGACTAACTTTTTGTATAAAGCACACACATACATATATATGTATATGTAGCTATATGCAATTATGTTATAACTGCCAACGCAAAAAACATCATCATCATCATCATCATTATTATTATTATTATTTTTAACTGGTATCTTTGAATGGTCCCCCAGCCGCAGCAAGCAATCGCATACGCAATGAGACCAAGCTCAATGTATAAATATATACATATGTATATACACAAATATAATTTATAAAGTAAAAAAAAAACAAGTATTTTTTGATTTATTGCTTTCAAAGCGACTGCAGTTAGTCAATATTATTTTTTATCATTCATTATTCCACGTATAAGTAACAAGTATTTGTATACATACATACCTACATACATATGTATGTATATACGAATTACACACGTACATGTGCGAGTACAAGTATAGCTTATGAGTAAAAATGTTTAATTTTTTTGTCGGAAATATTGCTTTGGCTGGCGAGTTTGTTGCGCTTGGCAAAGCACGAAGAACCATAATATTCTGCTCATATAACCGAAGTATTCTTTTTCTTTATTTTTGTAATTTTCTTTATACATATAATTTAATATTTTACTCTTAAATAGTTTATTTAAATTTTTTTTTAAGAAAAACAAAATTATTAAAATTATTTGGTTACTGCTGAGTCGCTGAAATTTTATTTGGTTTTATTTTTATTTTTTAATTATCAAATTTTAATAGTCGTACATGTTTGTGATTAAATTTCATGTTGCATAAAATTCGTAATATAATACAAAGACAAATTTCAGTGCACTATTAATTCATATCACAAAGAAACTTGCCGATGAAGCCTTCATCAAATTGAAAGCTTTCATGAAATTCAAAGCTTTCATCAAATTGAAAGATTTCATAAAATTGAAAGCTTTCATCAAATTGAAAGATTTCACCAAATTTATCAAATTGAAAGCTTTCCTCAAATTGAAAGCTTTCATGCAATTCGAAAACTTTTACAAAAATACATAAATAATTACGTGGAAATATTATTTAGTAGCTGCGAGAAAAAGAGAAGAAAAGAATTAATCACAAAGCCGATTATGGGCTTAAACATGGCCGTCGTATAACTCTGCTAAAAAAAAACAAAAGTTCGACCTTTGAGTACTGGATTTTTATACCGTCACAACTACATGTTTCCAAAATATTTATATTAAAAAAAAAAAACAATCTTTTTCTCCATTGTTTCTTGCAAATAAATAATAATAATAAATACCATTAACATGGCTCGTCCGTAATCTAATGTGCAATAACACTTAGTGGAAGCCTCTTTTGAATTCTGCTGTAGTGAAAGTACATTTTATTGAAAATAAAAAATATTAATATTGAATTTAAAAAATATATATAATCTTCACTCCGAAAAAAAGAACGCTGAAGTTTACGTCACTTTGAAAGCTTTCATTAATATTACATACGAGCTTTCATTATTTATTTATTCATTTATTTATTTATATAATTATATTTATATAATTTGTAACCGCTGAAGCGATTTTCGACCGATTTTTCTTTTTTTTTTTTCTCATACAAATTTATTTATTTTTTCATTAATTTTTTTTCCATGCATTTTTTGTATAATTTTTTTTTCATGTTTTTCATTAAATTTTTTTCATCAATTTTTTTTTATCAAATTTTTTTTATTTTCTTTTATTAAAATATTTCTTTCATCAAATTTTATATAAAACTTATATAAAAAACAGCTAAAAATTTTAGAAAATCGTGTATATGTATAAAAATGTAGTGTTATTTAATAATATGTACGTCAGTAGTGATAAATTCTCAACACAATTCTGAATGTCAGCTGATGAAAATAAAGGTCTCTTTACGTAAAAATAATAATAACAAACAATTGTTGACGCCTCGTGCCGAATTACACACACACACACGAACATAACAACTAGGCAATTAAGCGCTGGGTTATTAGTGCTAAAAATTTCTAAATATATTCGTAACGAAATATATAAACAATTAGGCGTACATATTGGCATGTATGAATAGTTGTATAGACATGCATACGAGTATGTATGTATATATTTAAGTATTTCCTTTTGCGTGACAATGGTTGTAATGACGACTGCAGACTATAAGAAAAATAAATACTGAGAAGAAGGCGGAAGAAGAAAATCATATGTATACATATGTACATATATGTATGTAGTACATCTCATTTTACAAAAACAAAATTCCGAAATATTTATGACATAAAAGATAATAAATTAAAAATAATAATAATCATAATAAAATATAACAAAAATAATAAAAATAAAAATAATAATAATAAAATAAAAGATTTTATAATAAAATAAAATAGTAAAATAAATATAATGAAATTAAAATATAATAATGGAATTAAAAAAATAATAATAGTAATAAAAATAGGTTATATAAATGAAATAAAAATTATAATACAAAAAATAAAAAATAATAATAAAATTAAAAAAATACTAGAATTAAAAAATAATATATTAAAAAAAATAATGATATTCAAAATAATTTTTATTAAAGCAAAGTAAAAATAATAAAAAATAATGAAATTAAAATAAAATATTTGTAAAAAATTCTAACATTAGAATTGAAAAAAAAAATAATGAAATTCAAAAAAAATAATAGTATTTAAAATTATAATAGAATTAAAAAAATAATAATAGTAATAAAAACAAAAAATAATAATAAAATTAAAAAAAAATTAATGAAATTAATAATAAAAGTAAAAAGAATAAAATAAAATTAAAAAAAAATTATAACAATAAAACAAAACATTATAACACTAAAATTAAAAAAGTAATGACATTAAAAAAAAGTATTAGATTTAATAATAATAGTGTAATTAAAAAAACCATAGTAATAAAATAAAAAAAAAAATTTATTTCCTTGGCTCATACACGTAAGAAAATTTACAAACCCAAAAATAGAGAGGTACAACGTGTACGAAACGGTTTCGCAAGCTTTCAACGAAAGCTCGTATGCACATTTCATGAACTATTCGTGTGAGTCTCTCTGCAGATGTGCTTGTGTTTTTTGTGACGTCATATTGACTTGTTTTCATTAATAAAGAAAATTGTGTTTGCTGCAATCTCACATGATTTTTATTAATTTATTTACTATTTATTAATTAATATAGTATTTGTGTATACACGTATATAGTATTATACATATTAATTTAATGTATTTTTTATACACATACATACATATGTACGTAATACTGTTCGTGTTTGGTTGTAATTTGTTTTTTGCTTAAATTTGCAATATAAGATCTTATTTTTCACAGTTGAGTGAATTTACGAGGTTGCACGCGTTGGCGTTGGAGGCGGTGAGTAAGATTGCGGAAAAGATACATACTATATGTACATATGTATGTTTGTACAATAACTAGTCGAACATTTATTTTTAAATGCTTTTTTTCATGCAACTAATTGGCAATATATGATTGTATAAGTGTTTTCGCAAGCGTTTAGTATTTTTCCAATGATGCAATGCCAATTTCTATTAATCATTTTGCTTTTAAAAATAAATAAGAAAATAATTGAAAATTAATTTCATAAATTTCTGGCACCTTTTGACGTCACCCGGGGTGTTTGGAGGACATTGTTAAAATCGAAATGGGAAAGTATTAACAAATACATACACATATTTATATTTATGCACACATACATATTTACATATCATACACCATTAAAAGTTCATTTTTCAATAAAAGTCCTCTTGAAAATTTTCACCTAAACTTCAATAAACGCAATCTTATTGAAAATGTTAAACTGAAAATGGTGTATAATAAAAATAAGATAACCATAAAAATGCACATATGAGCACATAGTTTATTGTGCTGAGTTAATCTGCTTTTAAGACCATTTACAGAGAAATTCATAAATATTAAAAAAATTTACATAAAATCATTCGAAATAGATGAGAAACCAAGAGAAATGAAAAGAATTGAAATCAATTCAAAATAATATTAATCGAAAGTGTGTAAACAAGTGTTCATTTTCAATTCAACATTTATAGAAAATTTATACCTCTCCATTGTTATGCATTTTTTTTTTTATTTTAATAACATGAAATTGACCTGCAAACTCTTTGGAAATTTATAGCGGATAGACGGTGAGAGGTTGAAATAATATAAATGAGAAATGGTATACATATGTACATAAATTAAATAACGGTACACTTATAAGAAAAACACAAAAATATAGAGAACGATTTGTTTTGAGATAATTTGAATTGAAATTTTTTTACCTTCTGCTGATTTACAGAAATATCTAAACACAAAGTTTACATTACTGAAAAGGAAATTTTAGTCGTAGCTCAAAATTTGATGATTTGTAATTTTGAAATGTTAAAGCGAAAATGCATGAATGCTATTACTTCATTTATTTAGAGACTAAATCTCATTTTTTATAAATATAACTGGTGATTATTATTAAGAGTGATTTAAATTATATATTTTTTTTATTTTTATTTCTTTAAATCTATTTATCCTTTTATTTTCTTTATTATTATTTTTAATTTTAAATTTTTAATTTTAAATTTTTAATTTTTTTTAATTACTTCTGAATTGTCTTAATTAATTATTTTCTTAATTTTATATATTATTTGTAATTCTGATTTGTTTTTTATTTTTATTTCTTTTTATATATTTTTTATTTATTCATTAACTATTTATTTATTTAGTTTTTAACTTTATTATCATTTTTTTAAT